>PVKU01004403.1:0-115335 GCA_004027475.1 Anoura caudifer
ATCTTCTTTTTCTTAGATAAGTCCCTTTAACATTTCATATAATAAGGGCTTGGTGATGATGAACTCCTTTAACTTGACCTTATCTGAGAAGCACTTTATCTGCCCTTCCATTCTAAATGAAAGCTTTGCTGGATAGAGCAATCTTGGATGTAGGTCCTTGACTTTCATGACTTGGAATACCTCTTTCCAGCCCCTTCTTACCTGTAAGGTCTCTTTTGAGAAATCAGCTGACAGTCTGATGGGAACTCCTTTGTAGGTGACTGTCCCCTTATCCCTTGCTGCTTCTAGAATTCTCCCCTTCATTTTAATCTTGGCTAATGTAATTATGATGTGCCTTGGTGTGTTCCTCCTTGGGTCCACCTTCTTTGGACTCCCTGAGCTTCTTGGACTTCCTGGAAGTCTATTTCCTTTGCCAGATTGGGGAAGTTCTCTTTTATTATTTGTTCAAATAAGTTTTCCACTTGTTGCTCTTCCTCTTCCCCTTCTGGTACCCCTATAATTTGGATGTTAGGACGTTTAAAGATGTCCTGGAGGTTCCTAAGCCTCTCCTCATTTTTTTTTGAATTTTTGTGTCTTCATTCTTTTCTGTTTGTTTGTTTCTTCCTTCTGGTCCACTCCATTGATTTGAGTCCCAGTTTTCCTCCCATCTCTATTGGTTCCCTATGCATTTTCCTTCATTTCACTTATTGTAGCCTTCATTTGTTCATCTAATCTGCGACCAAAAACAACCAGTTCTGTGAGCTTCCTAATCACCAGTGCTTTAAACTGTGCATCTGATAGGTTGGCTATCTCTTGGTCGCTTAGATAAATTGGTGCTGAGGCTTTGATCTGTTCTCCCGTTTAGGACATTTTTTGGGGGGGGTCTGGTTGCGGCTGTTATGTAGTAAGGGGCGGAGGCTTAGGTGTTCCCCAGGGTGGGGCAGCCCAGTCGCTGGGTTGTGACACTGAATGTGGGGGCGGGGTCCGAGAGGGAACAATGGCACTTGCTCTGCTCTCTTTGGGATTCCAGTCCCTTCTGCTGCTTCCCCCAAGCAAATTGGGTCCTTCTGGTGCTGATTTCCATGTGGGTGGGCTTATGTATGTTCTAGGACCCTGTGGGTCTCTCCAACGAACTCTCCTGTGAGGCTATTAGTCTCTCCCAGCACCTCAGCCCCCACAAGTGTTTTCAATCAGTGCTTTTAGGTTTTATTTCCCGGCACTGGGGCCCTGGGTTGCGAGGTCTGTCTCGCTCCCCATTTTTGCCTGGATTATCTGCACGTGAATGTGGGACCGCCTAGTCGGCCAGCCACCTTTCGGGGCCTCACTGGGTCTGCCCATTGCCTCCCAGTGCCCAGGATCCACTAGCCGCTACCTATATGCCTTGGATCTTCCAGCTGCTGCTTGCACATTCGAGTCCACCAACCTCCACTTTTTCCAGTCATGACTCTGCCCCTCTTATCCGTCTGGATGAATGGTTGTCAGACTTCCGTATAGTTCAATTTTCTATCAGTTCTGGTTGTTTTCTTGTTTCTAAATCTTTGTTGTCCTTAATTTTGGTTGTGCAGGGAGGCACAGTGTGTCCATCTACACCTCCATCGTGGCAGGAAGTCCTGTGACTAAAACTGTAATGCACAGTAAAGCACTCACTAATAACACAGGCCCAGAAGTCACACTTCTCTACTTTTTTTTTTTTTTTTAGCATTTTCTGCTAGAATTCTTCAAACTTGGTGTTTGACATGGTGCTGGCAGAAGCATGAGTACGTGACATTGTTAAGGCCCCCAAACATATTTCATGTTAATCACAAAAATTCCAAGCAAGTCATTTTTAATTTTGTTAATTTGACACCCAAAGTCCTGTCCCCCAAAATTGTTAGAAAAACTTATGAGGCATCTACATGACAAAGAAAAAATGAAAATAAAAAGAATCAGGTCTAGAAGAATATAAGTTAGATAGGACTATCAAGACAAGAATGCAGGCTTACATATTTAACTAAAGTCACACTGGAAGTTTGGCCCTGAGTCAATTGGAGGTCAAAGGAAATAGATACCAGAGCACAAGCAATTGCATCATATTTACCCAGTGAAGCTTTGCAAATCTACAGCCCCAGGTGATGGGGAGTGACCAGGTAAGGGCTCCAAGCCTGATTTCTTGTTCTGAGTGCTCGTCATGATTATCCTTTAGGGTATTCTGAGCTTATATAGGAGAGGGGGCCCCCCGAAAAACCAGAATTATCCTCTGGAGGGAAGGCCCCTTGTAATACAGGCTTTGTCCAGTAGGTGAGTGTTCTAGAAACCCATCTGTGTCAGTGTACCAGCTGGCATTGTTGCAAAAGGCTGCATTTGGCTTTAGTAAAACTTTTTTGAAGACTATTTTAGAGCACGTGCCCATTTCATGATGGGTGATTTAGGAGCAAACCTGCCCATAGTGCACTGAGTGTTCAGCAGTTTTCCCCCATTCTCCCTGTTCACCCAATCTCACCCCAGTGACCTTTTTCTCTGTTTCCCTGGATGAAAAATGTCCCCAAAGGGAAATGTTTCGCTAATGTGGAAGAGGCGAAACAAAAAATGGCGGCAGCACTAAAAGGCATCAGAATTGATGAGTTCAAAAACTTCTGAGCAGTGGAAACAACATCTACATTGGTGTATTACATCAAATGGAGAGTACTTTGAAGGTGATTGAAACTTAAACATGTAAGAATAAATACACAATTTTTTAATAAATAAATTCTGTTTTGTTGAGTCCCCCTTTGTATATATTTATTTTACAAATTTTAGGAACAATAAGGGAGAAGCCAATATGAACGTACTCTCAGTTAATTAGAAATTTTGACTAAAAGGGATTCCCTATTTCTCCAACATGCAAGAAAACCTACCTTTGATTGTAAAATGTTATTACTAAATTTATTATGCATTCAGCAATTTCACAGAATATTGTGGCCCAGTCACATAGTAGGCAATCCATCTTTCTCACTAATATGTAGAAAGACTTTAACATGTGTTTGTTTATTTGCCTCTCAGTATTGTAATGAATAAGCAATAGACTATATTTCCCAAGGGCTAAGCCAAGCTATACATCTAATAACTGATTTTCTAAAATTAGGCTATTTTGATCTTTTATTAATTGGAACAAATTGGCTGTTCATAAATTAATGTTCATTGTTTAAAAATCCTAAACTGCTGTGTTATATAAACTTGAGTTTTGATATTTAAATTTGAAGTTCTAGCTTCTTTTAAACATGTGGACATAAGGTGGTGCTACAGATCGGAAAAATTCTCCATATGACAGAAATCAGAAGACAGAGTAAGGAAGTATCATCTTGAAGGTTTTCTAACAGGCATCATTTTGAAAAGCTCTTTCCTGTTGATTTATAAATGTACAGAATAAAATTCTAAAAAGTCATTTTCATCGAAATTTTCATTTTCAAATATGAATACTTTTTGCAGATTATCTAGGTTTTAAGAAAATTTCATTGAAATGGATTAATTTTGCTTCTGACTCTGCTTTATTTCTATGTTATTTTAAAGAAAAATGTACAGATATATCTTTATGTACCAGGTTTCTCCAGTGTAAAACCCAAACTACGAGCAATATACATATGAAAATGAAACTAGAAATTCTGAGGTGATTTCTAGATAGTATGATTTAGGCACCAAATTTAAACCCAATAGCTCAAGCATATGACAATATGATTGAGTTACATGTTGACCTCAATAACAGGTAAACATCACCTGGGCCATTATGGATTTTGAGAGTACATACATCACCCTAAAGACCACCTACACTAAAGAGGAACTAGCATGTCTGATTCTACCTGAGGCCAAATGAAACACAGTCTGTAAGGCAGCCGTGAAGATGGAATTAAGTCCCCGAGCAATGTGCTCAGTGGTTTCAAACCTCGAGGACTTGCTATCTTAGGTCTAGACTGAGTCTGCAAACCAACGGGAGAAAACGCTTCCCTACCTAATCTTGACTGCAGATCTGGTAGAAGTTCTTCACATCTTTCTTTAAGATGTGTATTAAGGTGATCCATTGTGAAATAGTGCCAAGAGTACAACCTTCTGATGATCCTTGTTTTGGCAGAGTATGGCAGGAAGACTTACAGCACGCACTCTCTAGGTTTTTGGGGGGATAGGTATCTGAGATTTTTCTAGAATGGCTTCTAGAACTACTTTTTAAAAAAGTTACTTGGTAGTCTACAACTAATAGCTAAGCAAGTCCCCAAAGAAGAATTAGATTTAAGCAGAGGTACAGTGTTGGTGTCTACATAAATGGGAAGAAATAGATATGCCAAAACATGTTAGTTAATTTTAATACCAGGAATTAAATTTTTTCTTACAGTCTCTGAAGATCATGGTACTTCTTGAAGCCATTAGGAGGAAGTTTTCTTATTAAGTTCTTCTGAAGTGACCTGAAATAAAGGTAAATTTTGAGTTCTTACCTGACTTTTTTCTTTATTTTTAAACGACAATAGGGAAAATTATAAACTTTATTTACTTGAAGGAAATAAAGTAAAGCAGCTTTCAGGAAATATTTTGTTCATGATGTTTTATGTTCATATACATAGTATCATTTAAACTAGGTCTAACTTGATTTTGTCTTCATTAAAGATATTCTCTTAAATTAGTTTACAGCACTGTAATTCTGACAAAAAACTTAAAAATAATAAAACAGAAAATAACCTTTAGTTATGTTCTTTTCTACTTATATTTAACAAGCATTAGAAAGCATCTCAGTTTTTTGAGTGACAATAAAAATAGTGTTTTTGTTTAAAATACATTCAAGAGCATAACTTTACATTCTTTAACATTTTATTGCCCAATTTCCACTATCTTTACTTTCTTTTTAAATTAGTTATAAAGGAAACTGTCAATTGGGACAAAGAACTGAACCATCTTTATTCAATGAATAATACATTTTAGTCTAATAAATTATATAGAAAGATTGTGTTTTATATCACAATTTGAAAAGCAGCTTGACACAGACCGGCCCCACTTAATTGTGTTTGTACCGAAAAGTACTTAAACCTTTAATTTTTTTAAACAGTGTAATGTAGTGATAAAATAAAACAAGCAAAAAGTCCTGAAATTTTTGCAGCTGGGATCCCTTGCATGAATCATACATAATCTTTCCATGTCCACCTCTTCCTTTAATTGTAAAAGAATGGATTTGGACTGGATTACCTCTCATCATATAATGCTATTATTAGTAGTAACATTATGTAAGATGATGGGACAGATGCTCATTGACACACTGTCTAGAGGTTGACAGCTGTGGGACAGACACTTGGAACACAGGGTGGACATGAAGGACGCAGGTTAAGATAGTGCAGTACAATAGGCGCTAATGACGTTGTGAGGTTGTTTTGGACTAGTGTTGCTTAAACCTGGTAATGAATGCTTCTTAAAGAAAAACAGTTTCTCAGACTCCCTAGACACAGGTTTGGAATCCAGCCTGAGAAACACTGCTCTACATTCTAGCAGACCATGCATCCTCCACATGGGTGTTAATGTTCAAAGGGAGTAAAAATTGGTTTTTAGGAAATGAAAAAAATATTTTACTTTTTTTAGTGGATAAAAAACAGGTATACATAAACAGAGATATAGTATATATGTAGTATTAAAATTTCACAGAGGGAACACATAGGAAAAATGCTTTAAAAAGCTTTAAGGGGGACAACATTTGAGAAAAATATTAAACACTGTTCCAGATTAATCATACTAGCCACTTAATAAACAAAGAAGTACTAAAAGTTGATTAAATCACTCTTAGTTGCTGGTGGAACAGATTAGGACCCCAATCTCAATATTACAAGAAGAATGCATGACACACCTAAAAGAGACAAGCGAGATCCTGTGAGAGACCCCCAGGGGAGGAGGTTAATTGCACCTGAGTGGGAGAGTCACTCTAGAGGGAAGGAAGGACCATTTAAGATCTCTTAAGTAGTGTTTCTTAGAAATTTGAGGTTTTATTAATTGTGCCTATGATTTATAGGCTTTTTCTCTAAATGGTGCCAAATATTTTCACAAATATCTCTCTCTCTGTATTCACAGTGCCCCATGAAATGGGAACAGGTAGGTGTTATTATTCACACTTAATGGAACAAACAAAAATACTTTTTAATATAATAGATTCTTGTATTTTAAAATTTAGTATTCCAAGTTTGAGAAGAGTCACACAAAGTGAAGTGTGTGAGGAACTGAGAGTAACTGCTGGTTTTATGATTATTGTCAAAGCTAGCTCTAGTTTTTATAAAGAAAGCTCTTATTATTGGGTTATGCAGTTTTAATGATTACATTCCACAATCTTAAAGTCAACTTTCACACAAAGTTAATGTTTAGCAAGTTAGAACAATGTGTAATAACCATATTCATCTGTTGTCTCTTTTGTTCATCAGCATTTATGCGAAACGTCTTCAAAAAATTCCAACTTCAATGAATATTATTTGGATCTTTGGCTTCTTTAATGCTACTTTTATATGATTCATTCCACTTCTGACATTTCCCTATAATAGGTCCAACTCAAAACATGGAATGAGCCCAGTAATAAAATTTGATATTTACTCTTCTAATGTATTTGTTCTAAAGCCTAGAGACCCTTTGATCTGTGGAATTGAACCAACACTGAGATAAGATGTGATGCTGAATCACTCTTCAGCAGAGAAGAGTAGAAATGGACTACTTGAATCAAGCTGCTTAACCCAAAGTGCAAGAAAATACTATTCTTTTAAAACACGAAATAAAATAAAGTGGCACAGACATGAACTCCTGGGCTTCTTTCTCATCTCCAAATTCCTCTTGGGAATTTCCATTGAGTGACCTGCTCAGCTCAAATTGAAAGAAACATCTAAAGTTGGAGTCCTAATCTTTCTCACTTACTATCACCAGTCTCCCCCTTCTTGGAGCACTTTATTACTCTGAACAGCAACCTGCGGTCATCTTGGGCCCCTCCTGCTCCCCGGCTTTCTGCGGCTAATCATTCATGACCCTGTTTTTTCCTTATACCAAAGGTTGAAAACTGGTGGCTAACATGCCTGCACATATCTTTATGTGTGTATGTAATATGTACATGTATGACTGTGTGTATATATGTATATATGTGTATGCATGTATGCATGTAGCCAGAATAGTGTTTTGTTTAATTGAATCAGAATGCCTTTAGGTGAGATATGCACTTTCTAGTTAGTCATTGCCTTACCCTCCCCCATTCCCCAGCTCTCTTTTGTTTCTCTTTACAAAGGTTAGTCAAAGTATTTAAGAATGAAATCAAATTTTATTTGCTGAAAAATAAAAAATGAGATTGGTGGCATCAAGCTGTTCTTTGGTTTGGATTTTCTAGTAATTTTAAAGAAACAATATGGGTAATAATTTTTTTCTTTGCCAATAGAATAAAAAAAAATCATACATTTTTATACCTAGCAGTTCTAGTCAAAATTTTCAAGGATGTCCAACCTGTGGCCCATGGGCTGCATACAGCCCTGGATGGCTGTTAATGTGGCCCAATACAAAATTGTAAATTTACTTAAAACATTATGAGATTTTTTGTGATTATGCATCACAATATTTTAACGTGTGGCCCAAGACAGCTTTTCTTCTTCCAGGGTGGCCCAGAGATGTCAAAAGTTTGGAGACCCCTGAATGGCAACTTTCCATAGGACCTCAGATTATTTTTTGGAGGGATTATTATTATTTTTTTCTAGTAAGTCTAGTTACTATAAAAAACTTTGTTGAATGAAGAGTAGGATAGAATTAGTCTTAGTTTAGGTGGGAATGTGGCCTTCTTCAGCAAAGCTCTATGGCTTACCCTGCCTGATGCTCTCTGCTCAGTATTGACTTGGGTAAACTTTCCAGGTGACTGTCAATGCAGGAAACTCCCCAGATTCTATTGATCAGAAGGTACCACTCTTCCCACAGCTACTCCCCATCCTGGATATACACCAAGCATATGAGTTTCCAGGTTATGTGAAAAGGCAGGCTTGCCAATATTTATATATTTAAGAATTACTCCTATTTTTCCCTCATATCCCCAAAAGTTAGAGCCAAAAGTCACTAAAGTATCAGGATAAAAACAAAGAACCTCGGCAAAAATATTAGATTAAAATATCTATTTTTCCCTGATTTCCTTTGAAAGTTTCAGTTCAATGTATGTATTTGTGTTTCTGAAGTTTGTTGAATTCAAATTAGTAATGGATCAACAAACTCCTAATTATGAGGATTTTGTTTTACATATATAAGTTTGAGTTACTTAGACAAGAGAACAATATCAACATCTCCAAGTCAAATGTGATGCAGAATAGTTAGATTTTAAATGTGAAATTTTGGAATAGTTTATCCAATTTATTTCACTTGACTTTATTTTTATTTATACATAAGAGTGTATTAAAATTATGTTCAATAAAGTCTAAAAGATTTCTTTCAATTTGTGTCAAGTAAAAACTCAATAAAATAAGAAAGCTTTATATAATAGTTTAATTGGCTTTTTCACCTAGTAGCTCATACAATTGATGGCATCTTTTGTTTAGATGAAATATGTTGATACTACATAGCATTGTTATGAGGGACTAAATAAGAATATATGGAATACTTTAGAATGGGGGAAGCATTTAATAAATGCAAAAGAAATATCATAATCAACCATGGAACCATGATATAATCTTTGAATAAAAATGCATTATTAATAATGACAAAGCCTTCATTATGTTTTACACGTGTTATTCTGGCTGTCAGGATGAAGCCATTCGTTTCTACTTACATTGAAGTCACATTTGAAGACACTGATGGAACAGCTCGTAATTTGGTGTCATCACAGTCAAGCTCTAAACCTTGGCACACACATTGCATGGGCACAGAACCAACCACTAAATGAAGAAAAGGTAGTAGGGCATGAGGACAGTGAGGGACCAGGAAGAGGAGGGTAATGAAAAGAAAGAAATAAAAAACTATGAAAATTATTTAGTACAAAAGTATATCCTGCCTTATATAAGCTATTTGGGCAGTGCTTTAAATTAAGGTTCTAAATTAAAGTTTGCTTTTAATTTACCATTAAAATGGTGCTAAACATTAAGATATGAAAAATACATATTTAAATAGCAGACTGCAATTATCCATCTATTGCCAATGAATGAAGTCATTTGCTCTTACTCACCTTGGGAGAGAAGCTGTGTGTGAGGGTCATACGATAGTATGTGATGGGCTTTAATGTCCATATCGAAGCTGCTACTTAAAAATGAAGTATTTACTGATGGCATAATGAAACCTTCAATGGAGAACTAAATCACTTCTAACTATCGTGAAAGGGGAGAAGCAAACACTGAGCTATGGTGCTAGTAGATTTTTTTTCTTTTTTTAAAATATATTTTATTGATTATGCTATTACAGTTGTCCCATTTTTCCCCCTTCATTCCCCTCGATTTTTTTTTTCCTGAAAAATTCAGGAGTTTTTCAAAGGATTTTTAAGTGATCTTTTGGCTTTTGTAAAGATGTAAGAGGTCTAAAACTTAATTTATGGGAGTGAACTCTTTTTTTACATAAAGCCGTTCTACTCTTATTAACTGCGTGGAAAGTGGGGAATGGGATGTCTGCCTTTGGCCATTATGTGGGGCTAGGTGCTAGAGTGATAGTCGTAAAGATGTGATCCATTATTGCTGCAGTCTATGAGAGACTTGCAATGATGTGTTCACACAGCTAAACAGTAAAATGGGGTTAGTATTAGGCATAATAAATATAGTCTGATTCCTGCCTGGATGAGGAATAAATGATTACTGAGGGCAGTTAGGAGTACTTCCCCTCCGCATTTACTCTGAAGCCCTGAACTGCACAGCAGAGATGACAGACTCAGGTATCTGCAGAGAACAGGCAAAGCAGGTGTAGGCTGTGTCCAGATGTCCCAGTGGAACAGCTTCCTTCTTCTAATTGTTGCTGTATTAGGATAGGACCATGTATAGCTAAGTCACCTAACTTCCCCAAAGATGCCAGAAATACAAAGTTTTTTGTATAATTACCTATTTTAAAAATGATAAAAGCTAACAACATTTAAAAAGATCATAGGGCAAACAAAGCTTTTTATGGGACTTTCCTGCTTGCAGGATTCCAGTTTTGACTTTTACAGTAAAGCTTCCAGAGCATAGAAATGTCAAAGCAGAGATGTCTGTGACAAAGCTGGTGGATGACCACTCACGAGCACAACTGACTACAGCCTCTGAAATAGTAATGCCTCTTCTTTGCTCAGATACGGGGCAACAGCCGTTCTTCCTCCACTTCCAAATAACTCGGCAGACATCTTTATAAGATCATGAGAGATCAAGATAGTAAGTTAGGTTTGTGTTTTTTGTAAAAAAAAAAACACATGGTGGAGACACCATGAACTTTTAAGCAGTTTTGGAGCCGTAAGGCCCCCCTTTGGTTATGGGTCTCTGAAAACTGATTCTGTTTCTCTACGCAAAAGCCATTCTAACGTGAGTGTGTTTATGTTGTGTGGAAGGAATGCCGAGCGTTTGCCAGGAAGATGGGGGTCCTGAGAGTGAGATTAAGAAGGGCAGTGAGACTATCATTAATTCCAGTGGTTTTCTATTTATAGAAGGTGAGTTAAGGCAATCCATACATGTTGATTACAGGGTTACTTATAACATGGGGGAAAAATACCTACATATCCAACAACAAAAGAATGATTAAACAAATTCTGTCAGCTTAAAAATATGTTATAGTGTACTTTAAAAAGGTTTGTAATAACAGTATATGTTTATAATAATATAAGCATAGTGTATACTTTCAGATTATGCTAACATGCTAATTGAAAACATGATAAAAATGGTTTGTACAGGAAATTTTAACTATGTTAAAATAAAAAAGGATGAGTAATGCACCAGCTGCTAGTTAATGAACTATGGTTGAGTACAGAATTCCTTTCAAATCTCTGTACTTTCCAATTCCTCTAATTTAAACTTTATTAATATATTAGTTATTGGTAAATGTATTTTCCATGATCTTGAGAGGTGACTTTATAAATGTGATGTCCTCACATTCCTTCATTCAGGCAAAAAATGGTTATGGCCATCCTCAGTTATATGCCAATAGATCCTTATAATAATCTGATTCAGATAAGGTGACACAATAGGAACCTTAATTCAAGTATCACTCCCAAATTTTACGCTACACTTTCTATACCATTTTTTATTGCTTTTGAGTTTCAAAAAGATATTTAATTATTACCACCTATCCTTGAATTGTCTTTTTAAAAACTAGTTAAAAATTATAGATTTGTTCTTTACTAACTACCAATACAAATTACCTCTGTATTTCTGATACATCATTTATTGTATAGCTCCATTCCCGTTGTGTAATTATACTTGTGACAAATTTCTCTCAGAGTTCAGGATCAGGCAAAATTTTATTTCTCTTGCTTAATGATCTGCTTTCCTCCCATTTGTTTGTTTTCACTTTATAAACCAGACTCTGAAAGTGACATAGTTCGCTTGCCCCCCGCCCTTTGACCTACTGACTACAAAATTCAGAACTAAGCTTTAGATGCACCTACCGAAGTTTTCTCAGTGAAAGTTTCCTTATTTTTCTTTGCCATTTTCTTTCCCATTCACCATGGAGTTTTTGTCTTTTATGTTATGTTAATGGTTTAAATCTGTTAGTAGCCATATTTTTATTGTGAACTGCCTAAGATCCTTTTGGGAATAAGGTGAGATACAAAAAGTTTCCATTAAAATTTAAGAAGGGAAAAGTATGTGCAAAAAAAAAAGAAAAGAAGAACTATGTTTTGGGATAATGTGGCTTAATCTATTAACTTTTTTCATTATATTAGCAGTTAAATTATACTTGTTAACTTTTTTCTTTCCCTACAGTTTTTAGCTTTTCAACGCTCAAGTAATTTGGTCTTAACGTTTGTTGAAACCACATGAGCCTGAGACAGATGGTGGAGTAGCCTAGGAGACTTGCTGAAAGAATGTGCAGCCTAGTTTTTATTAATCTCATCTGAGTAGTAAAGACAAAAATATTGAAAATAAAAACAGAAGCTGTAATTTATAATTTGTGGTAGAACATAAGGGAAACGATGTAGAGTAAAGGGTTCCCCACCCTGACCCCTGCTTTTTAACTAAGGTTTGAAAAGCTAGGATCAAAATTATTGTAAAATCCCAAGGCACCAATTTAAATTTGCACAATTTATCAGAATACACTAAGTTTATTTAAAAGATCTCCCCGATCTAAAATACTATCGAATTCATCCTCAAAGTTACACTTCCCTTATCCCTCCAGTGTTTTTGCAAGTTCTTAATATACCACTAAACATAGCAGGTTGTAATTAATGTCTTTTTTATTGTAGCTCTAAAGTACAGTTTTGACCTCAGGAGATTTTTCACTTACAAGCATTAAAATCCAAACAACTTTTATGCTCTTCTATTTTCACAGTTTCCTTTACATCAGAGTTTATAGGCATTATAAAAAGGGGACATAAAATGGCAACTTGACTTACAGGGTTTTTGTTCACAGCAATACTTAGCATGATTGATTATTTTTACACTTACGATCCCTGAGCTATTTTCGAATAAGATTCTCAAATTAAGACTGCATGTCTAATGGAGTTTGCAACAGGAAAACTATAACTTTTCTTTTAAATGTTGGATCCAACTTTTAAGACATGGTATCTTATGAACTCATGGAAAAGGAGATTCAACCCCTCTGATTACTTACGGCATTTCGGTGTTTCTAACTCAAAGGGATATGGAAAAGCCGTGTTGTTGTAAATGACAAAGTGTTTCCCAAATAGCAAAGGCCATCCACTGTTGTCTCCTAAAATAAAAACCAGAGAGCAGAAAAGTTCAAGAAACCAGAAATATTCTGGTGTGTTGGGAAAAATAGGTTCTCACTTAAAAACAAATGAGAGATTCTGTTGTCTGACAGCTGTTGTAGTGGAGGGGGAGGGTGAGGACTGGATGAAAGAGGGTGAAGGAATCAGCCAAAGAACATACACACATAAGCCATAAACACAGACAACAGGGCGGTGATGGCCAGAGGGAAGGGGTGCAGGGGCTGGGTGGGGGTGGGCAAAGACGAGTAAAAATAAATGAGTGATTCTCAAATATAGTGAGATAAACATTATCTGGGGGCTTGTTTCAAATGTGAATTTCTGGCCTCGCTTCTACAGATCCTGATTTCATATGTCTGAAATGGGTCTCCTAGTCTCCATTTTTAACAGGCACTCTTGGTGATACTTCGGCAAGAAGTGTTTGGACCATACTTTAAGAAAGAGTACTTTAGACTACTGAAACCTAACACACTTTTCTTGGCATATTTATTATGATTCCCTCTGTCTTTACATATATATTTCATCCTTACCTGAGGACTTTTTTTCATTGCTTTTTTAGAGAAAGAGGAAGGGAGAGAGGAAAGAAGAGAGACAATCATCAGGGAGAGAGAGAAGCATCTAGTGGATGCCTCCTATACGTGCCTGGACTAGGGATGGAACTGCAGCCTACATATATGCCATGAGAATTGAAACTTTTGGTTGTGGGAGACCCTCCAACCAACTGAGCAACACCAGCCAGAGCTCTCGTCTTCAATATTAAAACTGATGTTGGAGAGGTAGTAACATGGATAGATGGTCAAGATAGTTAAATTAAAAAAGAAAGAAAACCATGAGTTGTTGAGAGGCAATTGCATGGGATGTTCAGTCATCTGTCCAAAGGGACAGATGATGAGAAACATGGCCATTATATTGTACAGCTGCAACAGACCCATAGTGAATACTACAGATTGACTCCCTCAGCCCCCATTCAGCAGCCCCTTCCCTGGCGTGTTCCTGCAGAGCAGAGACTGGAAAGCTTATAACATTTCACATCTCCTTTATAGCCAGGATTTAGGGTGCACTCCCATAGATTTTCATTGGTAGAAGAGAGAAAAGTCATTTTCCTGCAGCTGTCTAAAACAGAGACATCCTGTTAAGAGGCAGGTACAGTATGGCAGGGTATTTTGGGCATTGCCAGCCTTGTGGGTGTCAGGAGGCAGTTGTTTTGGGGGTGGAGCAGCAGGATCAGCGGCTGTCCCAGATTCTGGATGGTGGTTATGGTGGCGTGCTCTTGGATTTAATGGCACGATTGGAGGCCTTGTCGACTCCCACTCTTCCAGCCCTTTTGAAAATTTTGTAATTATCTAATTTGTTTTACATACCTAACATGGGCTCTGTTTTTTACATTAAACTCTGAGAGATACAGAGACTGGCTGAATTATTTGATTAAAATAAGGTTTAAATGTGATTGGGCATTTAGTGGGGAGTTCGAGTGGAATCTCATGAATGAGAACAAAGTGGTGCATTTTTCCTGAACCTATGAGTTTCAGTGCAGTTTAGTGTTGTGTTCTCACTACAGGAATGTCGGTGGCACTTTTCAGCTTGTTTCTGCTTTGCCATATGTGTTCTGGAGATAGAGTTAAGAGCCTTACAAAGCGTTCTGCTCTTCTGGGCTCCAGAATCATCTATTTGTTTCCTTGGCTGTGGTTCAGCTGAGTTTGTTGAGTTTTTTGGCAAGTTTTTACTTTTAAAACTTGGTTCATATTTTTAGATACAAAAAAGAAACATTTTGTGAGATTTTAATTTTCCCATTTTAACAGAGAGATTGAATATTAGTGCTTAGCACTGAGAGAACCAATATTTAGCAAGTACCTGCTATACTGTACTGGGTGCTTTATTTTCGTACTTACTCTGTTTGGTCAATGTTGTCATCTGCGTTTACAGATGAAAAAACTGATTCTGAAAAGTTTATGTGATTTGCTAAGACACAGAATTATTTAAAATAACTAAAGAATTAAAACAATTATATTATTTTAATATTGTTCTAGGCCAAAAAACCTTAATCAGTTTATATTCTGTTTGTAGAAGTCCAACTTTTATGTGACATCAGGTTTAAATATTTGATTATTACTATTTGTTTTCTATTTTTCTGTTGTCTGTTGCATTTCTGTTATTGAGGCTTTTACATTAGAACTACATGAATTATACAAAATTTGTAAATAACCAACAAGTAGTTACTAACTGGAATTTAAATTCATTATTATTGTTATTGAAAATCACTACTAAAAACTTACTAAAAATAAATTAATTATCATATTGTTATAAATTTTTATATATTGATAAATGTTATAAATAGAATATGTGAGTAAGAGAAATCATTTGGCTCTGGCTACATTCAGGTATGTTGAGGCATTGATTATAAATGATTTTTGTGTGTGTCTACAGAGTAAGGGTGAAAACTGGGCTTGCAGGTACATGAAGGCCTTCACCTTGTAGGCTGCCGGTGCCTGCGGCACTTTGTGGGAGGAGGAGGTGCACACATGTGTTCATGTTCACGTTCCTGACACATCTGCCTAGACCTCGGAAAACAGGTGGAAATTAGGTGAGGTGACAGCATTCCAGAACCCAGGGCGCTTTCTCTGGCGCTGTAAAATTCATGAGATGAGGAGGCTGGGTGACGGGCACGAGATGTTGATTTTTCTCTCATTTTGGCTATTTATTTATTTATTTATTTAATCCTCACCCAAGGACACGCTTATGATTTTAGAGAGAGGGGAAAGGAGGAAGAGAGAGAAGAAGAGAAACACTGATGTGAGACAGAAACATGGATTGGTCCCGCAACCCAGGCATGTGCCCTGACGGGCATGCAACCCTTGACCTTTCAGTTTGCTTTACAGCCCCCAGCCAACTGAGCCACACCAGTCAGGATGAATTCTCACTCCGGTTTTTTTAAAGCACGCTCTGTATTTAACTGAAATGTACTAATAAACTATTTCAATTTGCTGCCTTGTTTAAAACCATTAACAGATACTGTAATGCTTAAAATAATAGGCTTTGTGCGCTTTCCTAATCCTTTGTCTCCCACCATCAACTCCCCCACACTTCCTCTGTTTTAAGGGCTTTGCTATGTATGGTATTCATTGAAACATATTAGTTCAACAAATCCAAATGAGGCATTTATTGGTGTTGCTTTTCTTCTCTCTCTTTCTTATTCCTCCTACTTCGTTCTTTTTTTGTACCTCATTGTACCTCGTCCCGCCCCCACACAGTTGAAAAGAAGGAGGGAAAGAGAACAGAGGTGATGTCGGAAAGGAAGTGGGGAATTTTAGAAGGCAGAGAAAGACAGGACAAGCCTGCTTATGTTTCCCCTTGTCACAGCATATATTATGCGTGGACGGCAACATCTCAAACAAGTTTTTAGTAATTAGTTTTTACCTTCCTCTCTGCCTTCCCAAAGTCCTTTCTTTCTCCCACAAGAAGCCAGGAGTATAGAACACAGGCCATGTGACCAAAATGACAAAGTTGGAAAATTAGCATTAAAAAACCCCAGCTTTTGGTATATATAGGTGTGTCTATATTTTAAATCCTGTATTCTTTCTATTTTAAGAATGTATTGGGAAATGAGCAGAATGGTTTTTCACACTTTAGTAATCACCCTACTGAAATTTGATTCCTGATTTTTTTTTTTTGAGACAACATATATCAGTATGAAGAGCGCTGTACTAACAGCATATTGTCAGGGGATTTGAATTCCACTATATATTGGTGAACTGTATGAACAGTGTTGTTAGAAATATATACATTTACTAAACAAGATCTTTTTAGCTAAAAATGAATGTAATATTGCTGTGAATAAAAATTAATGACATAAATAAAAAAAATCTGCTCTTGCATCCTACATGAACTCAAGAGATATTTACTTATTAAATGGATGAATGATGAACTGTCTTCAAAGATACTCAGAGAAAACCCAGTTTCTATTCTGCTACAATAAGATTTGGGAACCTAATGTACATATCAAAATCACAGGTTTTCAGGCTCCTCTACCAGAGATTCTGATTTCTTTGGTAAATACGAGGCCCTTAGCATCTATTTTCCATAAGTGCCCTAAGTGAGTCTCAGTACAAGTTTGGAGGAACTGCATTGGGAGATTCATCCCGCCGGTCTTCTCACACTGCAGCGGAGGGCAGCTAGCATTAGTAATGGAAAGTCCTTTCGACCCAATGGAGCATATTTCTTTCCTCTAGCAGAGTTGTTGACTGTTAACAATCGGGCAGCCCAAACCACTCAAACAAGATGAATGGAAGTGGCCCCTGATTTAAGGGCACTTTGCTTATAGCTCTCTTATTACGCTGATTGTAATTGTTTTACACTATACTTATTTATGTATGTATTTTATTTCCTTATGAGAGTATGGTTGGAAAAATCCTTCTTAACCTATGTATTTTTTATATACCTCAGTGACTACTAAGGTGCTTTTGATATAGTTAAAATGTGGCTATTACTGGTGCTCTGAAGTGTATAAAGTATATAAAATACAAAAACATTATTTACACCGAGTATTAGTTATAATTTAATTTTACTTTTTAAAAAGGGGGCTAGACCCACCAGTTTGAATTCCGGACAATGCCTCTCCCTCTCCCGTGTTCTCAGATTCCCCGAGCGTTGTCACGGGAGGAAAGGCAGGTTTCAAGGGATGAGGTCTGGATGGACATGGTGGGAAAGTCCAAGTTCGCTGGATGCACTAATTTGTCATGGTGCTGTCATAGGCTTTTCTCAGATAGTTTCCCAGAATTCTCCTTAAGAAGAGAGTTCTTCAGTGAAATATATTTGAGAAATACTGCATTTTATCTTCTCACTTGGAATTAATAATACATGCTAGTATGAGGAAAGGAGAACTCAGGCAGTATAGAAATGTCTTTGATTTTGTTCAACGCCTTTAATAAGATTCCATACAGTTTAGAAAGTGTTTGCTTTTGCATTTGCATGAGAGAGAGTATGTCTAGATCAGCAATTTTCCAAGTGTAGATCCAGGACCAACAGCATCAGCATTTCCTGTGAACTTCAAAGAAAAACAATCTCTTGGGCTCTCCACCAGAGGCACTGGATCAGAAATTCTGAAAATGGGACTTGGCAACCTGTATTTTAGCAAGCCCTCCAGCTGATGAGATGCCTCTTGAAGTTTGAAAACCATTGCTCTAGATTAATCAACTTTTTAGGTGTTCTGAATTGGACGATAAAATTGTTTGCATTGGGAAGTGAAGCATTTCATAACTTTTTTCTTTTAAAGATTTTTATTTATTTATTTTTAGAGAGAGGGAAAGGGAAGGAGAAAGGGATGTGCTGTTGCCTCTTTCACATCCCCTTCTGGGGACCTGGTCCGCAACCCAGGCAGGTGCCCTGACTGGGAATCAGACTGGCAATGCTTTGGTTCACAGTCCGGCGCTCAATCCACTGAGCCACACCAGCCAGGGCTGATTTCATAACTTTAACAGGTGTGATATTCACCTGCAGTGTTTGTTAAAATGCAGATTTCTTGACTCCACCCCTACCTACTAGATCAGTGGTTCTGAGGATGGGGCTCAGGACTCAGCACCTTTCACCAGCCCCCAGGGAACCCTGCTGCCCCTTGTCCCCAGAGCAAGCTTCCCACAGACTGCTACAGATATGCAGAAGCCACTTCCACATTCCCTTGACACAGATTTTGGTAATCAAAAGTTGAGAGACTTGTGTTTCTGTCGGAGAGGAGGCCAGAACAAAGGAGGGTGGGATGATACTGTGTGCTAAATGGTCTCTTTTACTTAAACGAAGACATAAATCCTATTGGTTACAAAGTACTCATATACATGCTTAGGAATGTGTGCATGAACAGGTGGTTAATCTTCAAAGTTCAGGTTTATGTAAAGCAGAGCATTCCTAATTCTAAGATATTTATTGTCAGCACCCATTCTTGGAACACAGTGGAACAGCTTTTTCTCAGGAAGTAATGATCCCCAAAGGCAAGGTGCCCTGGGCCATTAGAATAAGCCTCCAGATACAGCCTGACCTGACAGAGCAATTCATCAAACCAGTTGTGTGGAATGTCCTTGAATTGGAATGACAACAGCAGTTTCAGGCCAGAGTGTATTTGCCTCTTTTGGGGCTTTTAGCAACTTTGGGGACAAAGTCTTTGAAGAAATTAAGGGGTATGACATTATCCTGAGTGATTTTCAAGAAAATTGAGGCAAGTGTCCTGAGGTGGAACATCTTTATGGAGTTAACCCAAACATCATTTAAGCATTGTGGGATAAACAGCCTTGTGAGGTCGAAACATGACTTATGTTTATGGAAAAGTCAAGGGTTCAGTCACTTAGGTATTTCCAATGCTATTTTGAGAATAATAAATAGAAAACCAATCATTTTTCAACATATAACTCATGGCTGTGTATTAACACACATATTTATGGCCCTTGTCACGTTTCCTCCTGTGGTTTTTAACGTTGAAAAAGACAAACCACTGAATTTCATGGACTTCTCTAATGAGAACAGCTGAATTCTACATCAGACTGCCGGGCATTGCCATCATTCTCACACTGTGTAAAAAGGTGCATTTAGGACATGAAGGAATATTTAGTGTTCCAGAATTTTAAATGCAGGCCCAATTAAAAATTAAAAGCTTCTTTGAACACACTTCAAACATTCTTATAATTCTACCATCTATATCTATATCTATATCACACACACACATATATCACCATCACTCTTATAAATATAAATACTGTTTATCTAATCTTGATAGTTTAGTAAGTGTGAAACCAGGGACAGGAAAGTATTTTGGGGCATTAAAGTTTTTCTTTCCTTGGATTCCTTGCACTCTCTGCCCTTTTTCCTGTAGTAGGCAGCTAAAGTTTTCCACTTTAGTTACTTTGGGGAATGGATGACACAGAAGTTTCCAAATAACAAAGGAGTCAAATTCTTGGTATGTGATTGTCAAAGGCCTACATTTGGGCATTGATAATAGATTTGGAAAAACAAAAAAGAAAAGTGTGCTTTGCTGTTCCTAAGCTGGACAAACGATGTGGACCAGAGAGGGAGAGTGGGTGGGTCTTCTTTCCCTTCCTTTTCCCTGGGCTGAATTTGGTTAAAACCAGAAACTCCTTACCTCATTACCTCTACAAAACCCTATTTTCATATAAGGTCACATTCTGAGGTCCTGGGTGGACATTGATATTTAGCAAATATAACCTACCATACCACCCGAAATGGATTAGGAGAAGTTCCCACTTCCCCTATGGATTATAGAAATACTAGCACGGAAACAGAGTGACCAAGGCCTCCATCCTTTTCCTGTAGACAAGGCTGGTAAAGTGCAGAGCAGGTGAGGGATGCTCAGACAGCCTGCAGAGCTGAGGCACCAGAGCTCGCATCTTTACGGTGGAGTGAGTAGCGTAACCAGCCACCAGCAGGGGAATGAGGTTGGTTGGGGTGTACTAACCGCAACCAGGAGCCCTCTTTGTACAGCCATCTTTTTATAATGTAGAAGAAGAAATGCTAGCAAATTTTAGTCTGGAAATGCAAAGACTTCCTTTTAAATAAAAATTCAGGTATAGCCAATACATTCCACAGCATCTGAAAATTTGATGCTACATTAATAATTTATTTTTACTCCTAAGTTAGCACTCAGTTTAAAATGGACATAAATGATTCCTGAATGAGAGTCCTCACCTTTTTCTAATCAGAAAACACCTTTGATGTTTACTCAGATGTGTTCCCCGAAGTAGCTGAAAAAGTAAAAGGTCTCTCATTTTTTTATTGTGCTTGTCTCACCAAACACTGCTCTAATGACTCAGATGTTTTTTGGCCTCTACTCTGCATTTGTGACAGTTCTGAGTATAGATAAAAAATCAATTAGTGACACATGACAAGAACATGAGAGTTATATGGGAATTACTCATATATCAAATGGTGTAACTTAGGAGGAAATTGTACCCTTCCATGTTGAAGTTATCAGTAATTATCAAAGTTATTACAAAAATGGTACAATCAACTTTGACATCTATCTATCTATCTATCTATCTATCTATCTATCTATCTATAATTTGTATTAGCCCCGTATTTTAGAAAGAAAGGGATTTCTGTGAATTCAACTGAAAACTTTAAATCTATTGTTTTTGCTTACATTATATTCATGAAAAATGTTCATTGATTTGTTGTCTTACACTTTTTGAAATGACAATCTTTTGTATTCAGTGAAGTGTTTTGTTATAATGAAATGATGGGTTTTCTAAGAAAACTAGAAACTTAGTACTAAAAGTACTTGTTTATGATGTCTGTGATAATACAAGAGTAACAGTTCTGTAAAAATATAATTAGTTTATATCATAGTTCAATATATGGAGAGTCAATTTAATTTATTTGATGGTGTTTCACTTTTTTTAAGTTTCTTAAATTTTATTACCACTATTTCCTTTGACTTATTTCTCCATTTTAATGAATATTATTGGTGTCAATGTTTAAATACTTTAAGAGAATGAAGGACAGCTTTTTGAGGCCATGTTTTAAGATGTGTTTTAAAAGATTCATTTAAAGAAAAAGTCCTCCTATGCATTAAGATTTTTTTATTTGACAATATACCATTAAGTTATAAATGATCACTGTAAAAGTGATTTTAGCTGTTTTTTTTAAAATTTATATGTTAAGATATTGCATTTTATGTGACTGTAACTATATTTAATGCTGCTTATTCAAATAAGCCTGAGGTTTCCATAATCCGAAAAGAATCACCTTTCTGACAATTTAATTAGCATTAAGCAGAATTTAAATATGGATGTCTTAAAAATGAACAGCCTGGAGAACATAAATTACCCAAATACTATAAAATAAAGGAGAAAACCTCACAACTGGTGAAGAGAATTAAAGCAATAAGAAACAAGAAGAAATAACTACATCTCATAATTTTTAGTCACTGGGACTCTATAGATGGTGGTGACCTTCTGCCCTCCTTCCAGGGAAGTTCCAGACAACTCCTGCATGGACGACAGCAGCAGCATGCCAACTGGTTGTCTTTGAGACTTTGAGCAGTGTTCAGTTTTTTGTTTTTTTTTGTATTTTCAGAGGCCTATAACTAGCAGAGTGTCTATTTTTCTTATAGAGACTCAAACACTTTAGATAATCGATAATAATTTAGTTTATAAGTTAAAATGCTTGCATATCATCTTGAAAATATGATTCTAGCCCTGGTTGGTGTGGCTTAGTGGATTGAGTACCCGCCTGCAAACCACAGTGTCACTGGTTTGATTCCCAGTCAGAGCGCATGCCTGGGTTGGGAGTATAGAAGAGGCAGCCAATAGCTGTTTCTCTTGAACATTGGCATTCTCTCCCTCTCTTCAAGAAAAAATAAATGAAAATAAGATTCTAGTTTATTTCTGTTATTGGTACCATTTTACATCCTGATTTTCTGCTTACTTGGGTTTAGGTCAGTGGTTCTCAGAATCTGTCATGCATCAGGATGACATGAAGACCTTATTGAAACATCACTGAGCCACCAGCAGAGTTTCTGATTCAGTAGGTCTCTCAGCCGCAGGAGGGGTCCATCTCACTTCTGGAAACAGGTCTGGCCTTGAGACTTGCCTCAGTAAGGATTGTCGTGGAAGTGCCATGTGGCTTCAAAAGGCCTTGCAGATTTCCACTTCATTCCTGGGTGCCATGTGTCTACCATGAGAACGAGCCCGGCATAGCCTGCTGGAAGACCAGAGCTCAGTCATCGGGTAGACTCAGCCAAAGTCCCAGGCCTGATGACATAGCTGATATGCAGAAAGCTGCATGGCTGATCTCAGACAAACCAGACCTGAGTTGCTGACCCACAGAACTGCTGGCTAAGTAAGTGGTTACTAGTTCTTAACTCACTAAGTTTGTGATATAGTTAACAGCTGACTCACACAGAAGCTAACACTTAATGAGTGAGCACTAATTATATGTCAAACACTCTGCTAAACATTGTAAATGCATTAGATCTTATTGAATCCTCTTAACAACCCACGAATACAAATACTCTTATTATTCCCATTTTGCATGAAGAAAACAGCCATTTTTATCCTCCTTATAGGAAGAATTTATGCCCAGGCCTCCAGTGCCTGATCATTGCACTCCAGTGCCCTATTGCCTCCTATATTGGGAATTTGCTGGCTGGTGAATGCTGAGAAATTTATGTAACTTCAAAGGTTACAGCTTTATGGATTGTTACTTTTGTTACTTGGTTTCCTTAAATTTAACACTAAGGTAAGAGTTTCCAAACCTTTTTCATGGAGAAACTACTTGGGAGGTGAATTTGCTGCTCATACCAGGTTCCCATTCCTGCTTCTTGCCAACATTTCAATGGGGGGTGGAGGAGGACTCTCAGGTCACGCCCCCTCCCCGAATTGCTAGCAGGCTGAGGGGGAAGTGGCTAGCAGGGAGCAGAACACTTTTACCTTAGTTAAACATTTTTTTTGTGTAGCATTCAGTTATTTTAACAAGATGATGAATCTACACACATATTTAAAGAACACATTATCTACAGGCTTTTAAATCAAAGGCATTTGTAGCTTAGGCTCAACAGTTTAGTTGCTTCTCGACTCCCTGCCACCACCCAGATACAGTGTTCCAAGAAGTTTAATTTCTTCAAGGCGGTGCATTAGAAAGTCTGCGATACTGGAGGGAGTGGTAGCGGCGAGGCTTCATTCAGTATATCAGTAATTTATATAGCACTTAGCCCTGTCTTACATGTCTTCGTCTTCCAAAACTAGGACCTTATTTTTTCATGAGTAAGAGATCTCTTAATTTACATTATCAACCAAAGCTCATTTTCCCCCACTGAGTCAGATCTAGCCAATTCAAGTTCTTTTTTAAATTTGTATTTTTGAGGCTTCATTTGAAAAAAATCCCAACCAACAGCCTACTTTTTCCAAATATAATAATTGGCCAGAAACTTTATAGGGTCATAAATATGGTTGTTAAACAGTAGGTAAGCTGGGCTTAGTGATTTTTTTCTTGTTTAAGAGGTCTAATTTTTCCTTCATAACTGCAGTAAGCAAAAGATAAGACAGAGACATAGTAGAAACACTTAAATAGTAGCAGCTGTATGCATGTGTTCTTCCAATCCTTTACACTTAATCTTCCCAAATTTTTTAGGGTAGGTACAATTTTTGAACCCTTTCACCACATGAGGAAAGTGAGGCAAAGAGACGGTAAAGAACATTCTCAAGTATATGTAATTGGTTATTGTTGTATTTGGGTTCACACCAGGCAATCTGGGTCCAGAGCCCTTGTTCTCACTTTCGACACCATTTTGCCTCTATGACATTAACTGGTTTACGCATTAAAAAATTTACTATGACCTTGGCTGGTGCATCTCAGTTGATGGGGTGTCATACCGCAAACCAAAGTGTTGCAGGTTCAATTTCCAGTCACACACATGCCTAAGTTGTGGGTTAGGTCCCTGGTTGGGGCGTGCGTGAAAGACAACCAGTCGATGTCTCTCTCATATTGATCTTCTCCCTCTTTCTCCCTCCCTTCCCTGCTCTCTAAAATCAATAAACATGACTTTGGGTGAGGAAATAAATAAATAAATAAATAAATAAATATTTTACTACCTGCACAAACACTACTTTCCTGAAAGGTTGGCTGTGGTCCTAACAGATAGAAAAGAGCAGGTATTTTAAGCCAATGAAATAAATGTTAAGATTTCCTTAGTGACATATACAGGGTCTGGCAGAAGGAACATCTGCATGAGTGTGGTTGGTAGGGTAATAATATGGGTATAATAATGTTTAGCTTTTAGTTGAACATTTCACCTAAAATGTCATATGGTGTGCTTGAGTGTGATATTGTCCTGGTACAGAATTACACACTTAAGATTTTGTAATAAAATAGGGGCGTTACTTCTGCTGGACTCGGTATTTTGTATTGCGGTGGAGCTTTTGCTTTTCCTATTTCTGTGTTTGTTACACGAGGTGTCAGTGACCGCACTGTCAGTCCTTTTCCATCTAGTTCTTGCTAGGACTGTAGGTGTCTCACTCACCACAGTTGTCCTCATCAGCCCAGTTCCCGCAGTCGTCCACGCCGTTGCAATGCAGATGCTGAGGCAGGCACTTGGTGACGTTCCCACAGGCAAAATGGCCCAGGGAGCAGTGGATGCCCTGTCCACTCCCATGAGATACTGTGATGAAGAAAGGGGAGAAAAGGTTAATATGAAGGCATTGCAAAGGTTGGTTCCCCCAATATCTTATAACCGCTTGGTCTTCCCTTCCTGGCACGGACCTCCATGCGGCAGCCTCACCTTCTCTGCGAGCCTGACAGCAACTGTTTTCCGACATCCTCCACTCCAATGACACGTTCTCTGCCACATCGTCAGAAGATGCCAGGATTCTCCTCCCTTTGTCTTTTCACTTGCTATTTCCCACCTGGAATGCCTTTCCCATCCTTATTTTTCTATGAAAACCCTGCCTATAGTTAACAGTTTAGCTCAATCCCCCTCCTTCTCTTTCAAAATTGTTTTAGCCAATCATTTAAAAAATCAGGACTTCACGGCATTCTTACTGTTAGCTCAGAATCAAGGCAGGTCTGGTGCCAGAGGAGAAAGACATTGCGGATACCAGGGATGCTCACGCCATGTGCTCTTTCACAGACTGCATAGCTCCTGAGTGTGAGGCCCATTGCACGCAGCACCGAATGAACCCAGGAGAGGCTCTGCTCTTTTCTGATTGGCTGCTTTCACCTCAGCAACATGTACTTAAGGTTCCTCCATTTCTTTCATGGCTTAGGACCTCATTTGTTTTTACTGTGGAATAATAATTCATTGAATGTACTGTAGTTTATTTATCTATTTACCTACTGAGGGACATCCTGGTTGTGTTCAAGTTTTGATAGTTATGAATAAAACTGCTATAAACATCTCTGTGCAGGTTTTTACCTGGATGTAAGTTAACTATGCCTTTTAAAAATATTTACATAATTTCAAAACTCACTGTAGACTCCAGTATAATTCTGTTGCTTATTCTCCTTACCAAGTTTGTATATCTTTGACACTTTCTAAAATAATTGTTCATTATAAAGAAATAAAAGCAGAACAGTTTGAACAGAAAATAAAGCTTCTGATGTAAAAATGTATTTGTGGTCTATCATTAACTCATGAAAAGAACAAAAGTGTCTATTTCCTTTGTAAGGTACAGTGGGACATTTTAATAATGGGGCAACAGCATTCTTATAGGCAAGCAACTTATGGTAGATTTTGACTGTTCTTAGTGGTTTTACAGTGCATAATTTGATGAAGGAAATAGTGAAATTTATATAATAATGAGCTGTGCTGTGAATAGTTTTCTCACATGTGCAATTATTTTAAAATTATTTGTCAATACTTTTTCCAGCAAATTGACCAAAACAAAGTCAAAACAAAGAATTTTTATATCACAGGACGTCACTGGTAGAACATCACGCACTTCAGAGACCTCAAGTATAAATAAATTGATCTGCATTGAGACCAACTTTTTCATATATTTATTAAGATATAAAGATATAAATTATTGGAAAAATTATTTGATGAATTGTCAATGTTCAGCCACATTTACTGTTTTAACTAGACATTACTGCCTGTGTTTTTATGTCGGTGTTTTGAAAACTTTTCTTTGAGTAATTTACTTTTCATGAATATTATTGTTTTTTAAAAAAGATTTCATTTATTTATTTTTAGACAGAGGGAACAGGAGTGAGAAAGAGAGGGAGAGAAACATCAATGTGTGGTTGCTTCTTGCATGCACCCCCTACTGGGGACCTGGCCCACAACCCAGGCATGGGCCCTAGACTGGGAATGAAACCAGCAACCTTTTGGTTCACAGACCAGTGCTCAATCCACTGAGCCACACCAGCCAGGGCAATATTATATTTTTATGACCTGTCTTTTAAATTTATTTAGAGGCAGATATAGCTCTTCAACGTATCATGAAATCAGTCCTATTTTTATAACATTATGATTCAACACATGCATATGAAATCTTAAATAGTAATACTTTTTAAATAAGTTTTTTATTTTCTGATGATCTCAAACTTACAAAGATGTACGACGAATGTTTTCCCCTCTCACTCATTGTGAAAAGGAGTTTAGTTTATTCAACTTGAGTTAAATATCAATAAAATAAAAAGTGAAGGTGATTATTTTATTTTATAAGATTCATAAATAGAATAATGTTTGTAAATTGAAGTTAAAGGTTTCCAAAAACAAGGTTGTTGCATTTGTTGCTGTAATGAATTGCTATTAACGTAAAACCAAAATATGGTAGAGACTGTTGCTTTGCTGATTCAATAGTAATTTCCAAACTCTGCTCTCTTGCTACCCTCCCATTATGGAGGTTGAAAAAGCAAAACACATTCTTTCCTAACTCCCTTGCTTCTGGGTGGCTAAGATGCACTCTTCTGGCTATGACATGGGGGTTGTAGCCTGCGGAGGATGTGTTAACTTTCCTGATACAAAAGACCGATGGAGCTGTGTGCATGAATATTGTCTTGATCCTGAATACACAAATTCTGCTGAGGCTAATATTACTACAGCTATAATATTACACTCATAGCTACTAGTTTGAATTTTTGTATTCATCAGCTTGACCACATTATTCTTATTAATTTCTATAATAAATATATTTTCTTAAGTGAATTATGGAGTTTTAAAACCACTGATCACTTAGTTTGCTTCTTCAGTTACATTTATATATCTATGGCATTTCTACACTTCATGACTCATGACTTCATGACTCATTTTTCTATACATGCCCCAAAGCAGCCTACAAAAATTCAAGATTTTTCAAAGTTTAAAAATTTATGCCCAGTTTGATGAGAAATGTATTTTACACACCTTTTCTGAGATTTTGATGTTTCTCAGGGGTGAATATATACCTTGCTTCAGATTACATATGTTTTGTGGCTCCCTACCAACCAAGAACATCTGGTCTAGCTCTATATTGTTACAGTCATTAAGAAGTAGTAACATTTTTCCAAATATAAATTTATATTAAAATATGCTATGGTAAGCCATACATACCTTGTTCCATCCATTTCTCAATTCTGATGTACTAGTCCTCACTGAGAATCTCCTGTTACGTGGTTCTACGTAGTGTCGCTCTACGTGATGAGGGCTCAGTGATTTCTGGATGTGAGGCTTGTCGGAGGAAGCAATACTTTTTAATCTGTGTATGTTCCTCTTGGTGTGTGTGTGTGTGTGTGTGTGTGTATTTGTAATTGCAAACACAAATACCAAGCACTAAATAAAGGGATGAGGATAACAGCAGGAAGAAAATGCCTTCATTTAAATCATTTTTTTTGTTTATTTTTAAATTAAATATTTTTGGTCCCAAAGTTGGGAGCAAGCTCTTTTCATATAAGGAGTGAATAGATGAGATAGAAACACTTCAGGAAATTGGATTTAGTGCAAACATTGCTAGGCTTATGTAGGGAAGTTATGCAGCTTAGAAGTAGATGTATATCTAAATACATTTTAAAAGGCTTTCTGACTATAATAAATGAACCATTAAATATATCTGAATGTCTCTATGCACTGGGAATCAAAAAGTCTCTGGGATGAGGAAATTAATAATTTAAACTAACAAACAATCCAATTAAAAAATGGGCAGAGGACCTGAATAGACACATCTTCAAAGAATACATACAGATGTTCAATAGACATATGAAAAAAATGCTTAATGTCAATGATCATTAGAGAAATATAAATTAAAATCACAAGATATTACCTTATACCTGTCAGAATGGCTATCATCAACATATCAACAAATGACAAGCATCGATGATGATGTGGAGGAAAGGGAACCCTTGTGCACTGTTGGTGCAGGTTGGTGTAGCCGCTATGGCAAATATTATGAAGATTCCTCAAAAAATTAAAAATGGAACTGGCTTATGATCCAGGAATTCCACTTCTGGACATTTATATGAAGAAACCCCAAAGACTAATTTGAAAGACTGTATGCATCCTTATGTTCATTGCAGCATTATTTACAATAGCTGAAATATGTTAGCAACCCTAGAGCTCATCAGTGGATGAGGGGATAAAAAACTGTGATTGATATATATGATAGAATATTACTCAGCCATGAAAAAGAACAAAACCTTACCATTTGTGAGAGCATGGATGGACCTAGAGGATATTATGCTAAGTCAGACAGAGAAAGACAAATACTGTATGATTTCACTTATCTATGGTATCTAAAGAACAGAACAAACAAACAAAATTGAAACAGTTTCATAGATACAGAGAACAAATTGATGGTTGCCAACGGGTTGGGGGACTGGGTGAAAAAGGTGAAGGGATTAAGAAGTAACATGATAGTCACAGATGGGGATGTAAAGTACAACAAAGGGGACATAATCAATAATACTATAACAACTATGTATGGTGCTGGGTAGGTACTGGAAGTATTGGGCAGAACATTTTGTAAAGTTTATGATTGCCTAACCACTATGCTATATACCTGATACTAATACAAACTACATTGAATGTAAACTCCAATGGAAAAAAAATTCAGCTGAGACTTGGTAGCAAAACAGACTCAGAAGTGAATTAAAACACTTAGCAGAGCTCTAGCGATGCAGCAGTTAATGACGGCGACAACACGTCAGCGATGGGGTGTTCGGCCCTATTAGTGTGGTGGAAGTTAACACTTAACATTGATATAAATGCTTCTTGCTTTTAGCGGTACTTGAAATTAAATTGTTGTGATTACAATTTTTAAACTGAATATTCTCATCTCATACAAACATCATTCATGATTTGAGAAACGTATTATTTTTTTTAAAAAAGAGCCCTAACTGAAAATTTGCTCCAGTGCATAAGAACTCAAATAAATATCACCGTTATATTTGAAGCAACTTGGAAAAATACTTAATAATTTTAATTGCAACAGCAGAAACATTTTTGATGAAGCACTTAAATCTCTTCCTTCTGAAAATCCTTTGAGACGAAGTGGATGGAAAACCAGAGGAGCAGTCACATATGCTGATTGCCAAGTGAGACACAAGTATTGAGTGATTATCAGTGACTTTCTTTTTTTCTGCCAGAGAATGAGTTATTGTCATTCCCCTGTGACTAAAAAAATGTGTGTATGTTTTGTATGTGTTTCAGAAGGCCTGTGTAAACAGCAGTACCCAGAGAAAGAGAAAATGGTCTAGCCATTGGGCATTTATCGTAGCTTTCTTCGACTTAATGGGATCCAGTGTAACTCAAGGGCCAAAGCCAGAGAGCAAGTACAGCGAAGTTTCTTTTATAATGTGGTTTTGAGGAAATCACACCAGTTTCACTATAGGAAGGTGATTATACTGTGGCTGGCTATCATTTTGGGGGGAGATGTGGTTTGACCTGGAATATATCCAAATCTTGAATCCTTCTCTGAGAAATAAAATCTAAAGGCCTTCAGTAAACATTTCTTGGAAGCTAAGTTCCTAGTGATTTATCATGAATGAAATAAATCTTATCTTTTATTGTTGACAGATCTTGACAGAAATGCACAAACACTTACAATTGTACCCAGGGAATTCATGAAAACACCCACTCAGCAAAACGATAAACCTTGTTCTGTAACAACATCAACGCTAAAATGGAAAATTTCAATGTGATTGCTCTCCAATCACCGCAGTCACGGCATTATGGGCAGTGCTGCTCACCTGAATTAAAAATAAAGTAGGTGAGCACATTTAATTAAAATGTTTATAGTATTTCTGCACAGCTATGACTCATGTAGGCACTAAGAGTTTCACTGGATTCTACAACTTATTTCCAGTATTTTTACATTCTATGGAAAACAAGTCATAGTCTTATTTTCTTAGATAATGACTCACATCATCAAAAACACAGAGGAAGTTTACTAAAATGTCTTGTTAGGTAGAAACAAAAGCCAACCAAACAGAAAAAAAAAAAAAAACCAGACACAAAGACAAGTGTTCCCTGCATTCTTTTAAATATAATTTCTATCTTAAGTAATGACTATCAATAACTATTTCAGATATCTAAAACAAAAACAAATAAAAATACCAGTTGTAATGAGGGATGTTAAATCCTATAGTATAATTGTGGAACTATATATTTACATGTACATGCAGTTTAACAATTTGAAACATGAGGTAGATATACACCTATACAGTCTACACAGTTATCTACACAGTTTGTCTACACAGTCAAGTCTACACAGGTTAGTCTTAGTTATATAAGATAAAGGATTATACAATATTTGTATTTATAAAGTTCTGATATATTTACAAGAAACTGTAAACAGTGGTGATCTTTGGGAAGCAGAATCAATAATGTCAAGAGAAAGGAGAGATATTACTCCGCAGTTTATGTCCTTAGGAAAATTTGGTCTTTTAAAAAAAGTGTGTATATGTGTAATAATAAAAAATAATCTGAAGTTATTTATAGATATTCAAATGTGTGAAAGTTTGATTTCTTAACTGTAAATATAAAAACCCCTGTATTCTTGGTTAGTTTTCTTTTGAACCATTGAAACAAGGTAGGATGAGGTCAGTAGCTCTCAATCAGGATGATTTTGCAACCCAGGGGACATTTGGCAGAATCTAGAGACATCTTTTATTGTCACAACCTTGGGGATGCTACTGGCATCTAGTAGGTAGAGTCTAAGGATGCTGCTGAACATCCTCTAATGCACAGGATAGCTCCTCAAAACAAAGATTTATCTGTCCTAAAGTGTCGGCAATGCCAAGTTCAAGAGAGCGAGGGCTAAGGTGCTGGTGAAGAATCAAAGTGAAAATATTTTACACCGGCAGACAGCTAACCCACGAGCTACTTGGGAAACAGGCAATGACTGACTTCAGTGGCTGTTTATCATTTAGTGGAGATTTTCAAATGGATTTCAAAAGATTTTACAAGTAGATAGACATTACCAGAGGGACCAGTGCAGCTGTTGAATCTCTTGAAAGGTTGTGATTGTTGCTGTTTTTGGCAAGTCACTTGGGAAACAGTTTACAGCTTGTAATGTCCACTAATGCCAGGGAGGATGTTTGTGATATTTATAAGGAATAATTTCTTAGCTACAAGGATTATTAAACAATGTTTGGGTTACTATGACAATATCTGGGGGTTTCAAAACATTAGGTAGAAAATTAAAGTATATGTTGCCAAAAGGAATAAGAAACACTATTTTCAGGATGCTTAAAGTAGTTCCCTGGCTCTATGAATAACATAAGCAGATATTTAAAATAAGCTATCATTTGAAGTTCAATAAGCTATCATCATTTAAATAAGCTATTGTTGTAGACTTTAAGTTTGAAATTTTGAGATGTGTATGCTCTGTATAAACAAAATACCTTGAAAAAAATTCAATCATCTATACTTCAATAAAGTTGAAAGAGAGAGCAAAGAAATTCAATTGTCCTGACAAAATCCAGACACTCAATATCCCTTCATAATATTGCTCAGTCATTTCTCATTTTCAATCTTCTATTATGCTCTCTCATAACTTTTAGTATCAGCTCCAGATAAATCAGATACTGTGTGCACCCGGAATCATGTCTTTTGTATTGTCTGTCCTCATCCAGTCGGACACACGGAACTGGCCCAGGGACATGACTGTGTGCCACCTGGGTGTGCGCCAGGTGAAGTGCTGCCTCCTGCCAATGAAAGGGCAGTGGGGTGGATGGAGTGGTTTTCCTATTTACCTGCCCGTGTCCTATGCTTTTTTCAGGATTAGATATCACCTCCTCCTGAAAGCTTCCATTTCATCCTCAGGCTGAATCGCACACCTCTTTTCTGTTTTCCGAGCATCCTGTGCTAGTCCCATCCCAGCCCCTTGTTGCACTGTGTTGAAATTCTGTCCACATGGGTCCCTTCAGTCAGCTTTCTGAGAGCAGAGACCGTGCCTCAAGTCATGCTTGTGTCACTTGTGTTTAGCATGGCAGTTTGAGATGGCAGTACCTATTTCTGACTGATGGATGAGAAGTAAAGACGTGCCGCATTGAATTGAATAGAAATGGACTGATTATTAGTGCTCTCTACTCATTGTTTCCAGCTTAATAGTCCGTGCCATATTCCACTCCTATTCTCCCTATATCATTTGTCTAGGAAAACATAAGGACATGTTTGTTACAAACGACTTCCCATGGAAACCAAGCCAAAAAACCCTAGAAAAACTAGGCAGGACATGTTAAAAATTTTAGTAAGTTATATCTTTCCATTAAATTTGATCTGATTTTTAAACACTCTTGACTCATTTATGGATGCCTGATAAGTTAGTGGGATAACATTTGAGATAATGACTGAAGGTTTTCTTTCCCCTAAATTTGTTTTGTTGCCAAGACCCTTCACTCATTTATTCAGTGATATTCACTGCCTCATGGGGAGGCACTTATAGCTGAGAACCAAGCAATGTATTACCACCTGAATTACTTTATAAACTTCTGGTTGAGGCAATATTCAAAGCCCAGATTTCCATGGCAAGAACAAAGCTTTTGGGGAGACAATGTTTCTTTTTCTTTAAGCTCAAAAAGTTGACTTACCTGGAGGATTTAGAAGAGAGAGTTTATATATAAATCACAGACTGAGAAAAATGCATAGTGATGGTTCATTTTTTTGAGTTTTCAGTATTTATTTAATTTTAATTTTAATTTTTTATTGTTGTCTAATTGTTGTTTAAACCGTTGTGTTAATTTGGATAGGCTATAGTACCATCTGGGTGTTACTGTGAAGGCATTTTGTAAATGCTGTTAGCATCTACAGTCAGTTCACTTTAAGTAAAGGTGATTCCCCTCAATAATGTGGGTGGGCTTCATCCAATCAGTTGAAAACCTTAAGAGCAATTAAGGTTTCCCTGCAGAAGAAAAAATTCTAGGTGTGGACCACAGTGTCAGCTCCCTTCCAAGGGTTTTTAGCCTTAAGAATTTCAAAGTTGCCCAGCTACATTCCACAAGCGAGTAAGCCAATTCCTTGAAATGAATCACTCCCTATATCTGTATCAACAACTAGCTATACATATATATGCATATATACTGACATATAAATATATAAGTAATATAAACATAAAAATCACCTTATATATGTGTCTATATGGGGATTTATTATAAATGTATAGTGCATATACATTAATATATATATTTCCTACTCATTCTGCTCCTCTCATAGAACCCTAGTTCAGCATACAAGGAAGTTTTTGTGTCCCTCCCCCAAAGAAGTAAGAATCTGAGTATCAGTTGGTAAATGTTTATTGAGTGAATGAGTAGGTCTCTAAACAGAGTAGTTGAGATCTATGAATCTTTTTTGATTTGTAGCATTTAAAAATTCTCCCTTTTAGACTTAGTTTTGTGGCAAAGCCACAAACGCAGTTACAGCTAATCCTGTTTCTCCCGGACCTGCATTTGTGTGGCTAAACTCAGCAAGAGAAAAGCACGTGATGCCTTTCAAATACAGGACACAAATCTAAGTGGGTCCTTGATGCCGGCCAGCAGCTGTGTTCTCTTCCATGGTGCCCTCTTCCCTATATTCTCTCTGTCTCCTAGATGATTATTTTATTCCTTCTTCTCTCAACCCCCAGCACCTCCTCTCCCATATTCCCACCTCAGCCATGAACCCAAGGCCATCAGAGAGCCCCACAAATCTCCCACTGCATCTCCCCTGGGCTACTCTCATGTGCTCTGCCTCCTCACCCTTGTTTTTGGAAGAGCTGTCTTTGCTCCTGTTGTCAGTCCTTCAGCTGAGGTCCCAGGTTGTGTCCCGTCTCCTCAGGACACATGCCGATCGATGATACTCCTTTCTCTCTTAGCATCATCAATTTTACCTCTTTCCTGGGTCATTCCCAACAGCCTGAAAAGGTATTGTTATGTCGCCCTTCTTTATTTTTTTAAATTTTATTTTAATTGTTGTTCTTATACAGTTTTCTGTTTTCTACTCCCTTCTTTAGAACAAGATAAGACAAAAGGAAAAAAATCTGTCATTTTGCATACCAGTTACATCCCCATTTCTTCTCTCTCTCTCTTAAGCAAAAAAAAAAAAAAAACTTGTCAAAATTTTCTGCACTAGTGTCTCCGTTTCAATTTTTGTGTTTAACTTTACTTCTAAAGTTTTGGAAATTCATTGACTATAATATTAACATTCCCCTGTGAATTTGGGTTATCATGTTGATGATGCCCTTAGGGCCTTTTGAGGGGACTTGTCACTTTTTTATAGTTTTTTTTCCACAATTCTTCACCAGCTGTCACTCCAGCTGTCATTAATTTATCTGCCTCCATGGTCTCAGTACTCTAATTACCATTTCTAACTCACTTTTTGAATCTGCTGTAGCTAAAAATGCAGATACTCAGACAGGTCAGATGCCTGTGTGAAGACTGAGCAAATAAGCCATGAATGAGGGCCTGCCTGGGTTTTCGAGAATCTGAGTTTTGAGGTTCTAGGGTAAGTGATATCTGGTTGGGTAGGATGTTATAAATATTGCTTACAGCTTAATATTCAGCCATAATAAACATTTAAACATTTAGTTAATAAATGCATACATCTCCTAACACATAAGTAGTATAGTAGCAATTTCTATTTTTTCTATTTATACATTTCTAGAAAATATCTCAAACTATGACAAAATTCTTTTCTTCACTCTCCAACCATCACATTTCACTCCTGCTCACCGATGTGACAGCACTCAGTGTTATTGATTACACTAGAAGTGCAGTGAAGTCATAAAGGTCCAGAATCAAGGGCAGTTGTATTTCTTTGTAATAGCTCTTCCATTCAGCATCTCATTTCCATCCCCACTGTCTCAGTGGTGATTCCAATCCGTATTATCTCATGTCTGGGTAATAAATTTTTAACGGCTTCCTTTCGGTTAGACGTTAGACTTACAGTCAAAGCATCCCCAACTGACCACAACCTATTTTTTAAACCTAATAGTCCGTTACATTAATCTTTCGCTCCACTCAGTTTATTTTTTTCTTTCAGGTTTTTGACATTTACTCTATTTTAGGCACTAGGCTAAGCACTTTATATGCCCTATTTTATTTCTTCTTCATGACTCCATTAAATAATTATTAATAGTATCATGATTTTACAGTTAGAAGGGGTAAGTTACTCGGGCATCACAGAAGTAGTAAGTGGCAGAACTGAGATTCAGATTTAGGTTAGTCTGATTCTAGAACATGTGTTCTTTACCATGGTGCTTCTACTAGTCCCCTCATATTGATCTGCATGTGAGTCCCTGAAAAATCATTTGTACTTTTGCTTCTCCTTTTTTTTTTTTTTTTTGGCTTATGACAGTGCCCCCGCATACCTTCTTTTTCATCTAAGTATTCCCCTTCATAATCAAGCTCTATTATACATTTGAACTGACTTCCTCTTCTGTTCTGGGTAATCTGTCCCTTTTGAAATTTCTGAGTGCAAGGATAAGATGCTGCTTTATTGGGGAACTTACATTTGTGTTGCCCTGAGTGTTTCAAAATATTTCCTTGCAAGGTCAAAGATAAACATGATGCATGTAAATAGACATTTTCCCATTGTTTTTTGATGAATGTATTGGAGACAGCAGCTTTAAAAATTCAGACTCATCATTCACATGGGGCACTGATTTCCAATGAAGGCAATGGTTTATTACCCTACCTTCTCTTCCTTAATGTTGAGAAAGTAAATTTCAAAAATTAAAAAGGGGTAGATACAATTCTCTCATTATTTTCCTCTTTAGAGAAGTAAGTTTCCAGAAATAAACAACTGAATAGATGAAGCCTCATGGAGAACTTGATATTTAAATGCCCAAGGTATGGGCAAGAAGGACCAAACAGAACAGAGTGAAATCATATGTACCACGTATTCTGAGTGGCAGATGCTAAAACACTGATTCAGTAGAGTTATGTTCTATTCTTAGGTATGACTGTAAGTTGATGGGCAAATTTGGGCAAGTTACTTCATCTTCCCGGATTTCAGGTTTCCTCACATGTGTGAGAAGGAGATAGTACTGGTTATTGTAACATTATTTGGTTCCAGGTGGGAGATGAAGTGTTAATAAGTTCATTTTTAAGGGGAGGTACAGGAAGAGAAGATCAGTGAAGAAAAATTGAGAAGAAATATATAATGGAATTGAGAAGCAGGGAATGAATAGATTTAACTAGTGACTGGAAGAGTCAGAGAAACTTGTGGACTACCCATTACCCATTTCCCTCTTTCCCTCTAACAATGGGATCCCTGTGTTGTCCATGGTGACAATGTGCTCAGCACCAGAAGGTGAGATGACTGACCTCAACATTAATGGTATTCCTGTTTCCTACCTCACCTGCTAAATTGGCAGTTATGCTTGTGGGACCAAATTCTGATCAATGAGGTCTAAGAATTAGAAGTCTTCTTAGAAGAATTTCTGGAAAAGCTATTGCTTTCCTGATAAAAGGGGAGAGATGAAGCTTCATGCCCCTTTTCCCTTTCTTCCTGCTTTGACCGTGGACTTCATCTCTGGCACTAACAGGAGCCATGTTTCCATGCACTAGAAGGTAAGTGTTTGATATAATCACCAACGCACAACGGATGGTGGAGTTGAAAGGTAGAAAGAGTCTAGGACCCTCATGACATGGCCGAATGGCTGTTCCAAGAACAGTAAGCATTTACTCTGGACTGTGTTTATATGAGAACAATAAATTTTTGTTTTTTAGTCCACTTGGGTAAGTCTTTCTCTTTGTTGCATCTAGAATGTGTTTCTGATACAGAGGAGACCGATGAAAGTAGCAATCCAGACTCTACCCTGGAGGGGACCATGAGAACTCAGAGTGTATGTAGGTGAGGGGACCCTGAAAATGACCGCCGATGGGTTGAGGCAAGGTGTGGGTTGAGGCTTGAGGCTTCAGAAATGACTGAGAGTTGACAGATAAGTGTGATGTCTTTGAAGATTGGTTGAGAACAGTTAAAAGAGATGTGAAAACAGGAGATTCTGTGAGTCATACTTTTAAAGAAAAATTGATGCACATGTAAAGATCATCCTCCAAAACAGCATGTAGCTGGTATATTCCTGTGACAACATTTTTAATAGTCTTGTGTTCACAAGAGCTGTACATTCAGGTATATAAAAAAAGAGTACTCGGATCAGATAGACCCAAATTGAGAAATGTTCTACAGAACAAGTGGCCCACATTCTTCAAAACCCAATGCCATTGGCTTCAGATTATGAAGGAGACTACATAGCCATGGCTGCTGAATGCAGGGTGTGACCCTGGATTGGAGCCTAGATTAGAAAAAAATTTTTTTTCTATAAAGGTTATAATTAGGACAAATTGATGAAATAAGAATATGGACTTTATATTTGGCAGCCTTGTTTTATCAATGTTAAATTTCCTGAATTTAGTAATTGCATGGGGGCTTACAGAATGTAATTCTCAGGATGTACAGGCTGAAGTATTTAGGAGTGAAGGGGTATACTGTTTGCAGCCCACCCTTAAACCATTCACAAAGTACGCATGTGCGTATGTGTGCTTGGTGAGAGACAGAAAACAGATGTAGGAAAGTGTTAACACAACTACCCCGAATGCGTCCACCTCTCAGCTCTGCTTCTTTCCCCCATAGTGTCAGCTGCTGCCCTTTTTTAGCTGCAATTATCTCTCACTTGGACCTTCTGCTTTCATTCTTGCCCCTTGGCAACCTGTTTTTCTATACAGCATCCAGAGGAAGCTTTGAAAAATAAGTTAGATCATAATGGGTCTTTATTGTACAAGTTTTGTAAAGTTTTTGTAGGCTTAAAATTTTTTCAAAGTAAAATTTTTAAATTTGGTAACTATTTTAACTTGTAATTGAAACAGTTTCTAAAGTTTCTAGGTTTAAAAATTGTTGTTATTTGAAAAATATTTAACTTCCCTGTACCTGGCATTTGGATTTATACCCACACAATTTTTGAGTAAATCTGAAATTACCTGGGCATCATATACGTGTGTGCGTAATATATGTGCGTGTTAAGCTTTCTGAATAGTATTGGTGTGAGACACAAATAATTTTAAAGTCAGGCATATTATTTATATGGTATATTATTCCTTATCATCTCTGTATTTCTGACTTGGTGTTTATGATTTTTCTACCCTATTTTTAACACAAAGAAAAATTTCAAAGGCATTTACAGGCTATGGGAGTTGAATAGGTTTTATCGACATAGATGTTCATGATGTGTAGTGAGGATATTATCTTTTCTGATGGAAATGCAATAAGCAGGATTCTGAATGTCATTAAGGGGCAGCTCAGGGTAGGTCTGTAGCCTACAGGTTAAGTGGCCACTGTTCTCATGGTAGCTATTATTTTGTGAATAACATCTATTATGGGCTTAACTTTAATGCTTTCCCATGCAACCACTTATTACTCAGTAAAATCAGAGCAGCTTATTCGAATCTGAATGCTATTATCCTGCCTTTGCCTTTTCTTGACATTTCTGCAGCCTCAGACGGCAGAATTCCCCAAGGTTTGCCCCTCACACCTGTCCTGCACATCCACAGCACCAGCTGGGTGCGGCTGCCATCCAGCGGGAAGTGCTGCTCTTAGAAGTGCCATGGTGGCCTCTGCGCAGTTTTGTGACTTCTCAGTTTCTTCTCCTGGACCGTGGGGATGAATATATTTCTCTCCCAAGCTTTTCTGTGTGATTAGATAAAGCTAATGGGAGGCCCCTCATTGCCTTCCACGAAGTCACAGGTACCAAACGGGAATTTCTCTTTCTAAGTCCATAGGTCTTAACTTCTGGGTTATTTCTATTTGTGCTAAAATATATATTTCATAGAATCTATACTGTTCAATCGGTCACTAATTCATGAAATGGTAAGTACCATGGGAAAATATTGACCGAGAGGCCAAGAGTCACATGTGGCCCACTTTGAGGCTGGGACCCTCTCTGATACCAAGTAGGTATTGCTTATGTCTCTCTTTTCTTATAATGTGTATTAGGAATAATACTCTTCTTAATATTTTCTAGAGCACCCTCATCCTCAAACCTTTCATGATTGAGTTCTAATGAACCCAAGCCACCTGTGGGTGCTTAGCTTGTGTTGCCGATTCCCTTGCTTCCTCTTGCAGTCTGCACTGCCATCTCGAGTTAAGAGTGAAACCTGTGAGGGGAGTTGGTTGCTAATTGGGTCACCAGGTCAAGCAGTGAGGAAGGATTCATCTTCTTTTCTTTGGTCATACTCTGTTATTGTAGTTATCTGGGCTGGCTTTGGGTGGCTGTTTGCTCACCTGCCCATCTGCATCCAGCTCACTAGACAAATAAACAGGTTGGAAGCTCGCCTGTGGCAGCACCATTTCTCTAGAATTGAATCATTAAGCAGAGAAGTCATAGATTCTATGACCATTTTTCTACATTTTTTATCCTTTAAAGGGACATTCCTTTAGCTGCTCTCTGACCCTTATAATTCCGTTTGCATCTCTCATCTTCTAGGTGCAAAGGATTCGCTTTCTCTCTGCCCTTCACCTTCCTCCTGCGACCCATCAGCAGAGGCTGGAGATTTTTTCTCCACAACTACCCTGAATGCGTCCACCTCTCATCTCTGCTTCCTTCCCCCATAGTGTCAGCTGCTGCCCTTTCTTAGTTGCAATTGTTTCTCACTTGGACCTTCTGCTTTCATTCTTGCCCTTTGGCAACCTGTTTTTCTATACAGCATCCAGAGGAAGCTTTGAAAAATAAGTTAGATCACAAAAATGTCCTCTTTCAGACCTTCGACTTTTATCCTATTGTCCTTAGAATAAAATAAACTCTTTATCCTCACCTTTCAATTGAATGAGCCCCTCCTTCCTATTCTCTGACTTGGTTTCTTTTCACTTAGTTTGAGCCACATTGACTGTCCTCTCAGTGGGCTAAGTTGGTTTTAAGTTGGTTTTATGTTAGGGCCTTTGAATGAGCTGTTCTACTGACCCGGATGGCTGGATTGTTCTTCCCCCAAGGCCATGGCTGGCTATTCCTTATGACATAGGTCTCAGCATAAATCTCTCTCCCTTAGATTGTTTGGGATCACTCTACCTAAAGCCCCTCCACATTCCTTGCTAGTCACTCTCTTATTACACCATTCTTTTTTTCCTCTTCTTCACCACACTTCTTTTACTGTCTGAGATATTTTGTTTATTAGTTTGCATTTTTGTTATTTGACTGTTGCCTCTAGAATGTAAACTCCTACAGGCAAGGATCTTTCTGTTTTGTCTACCATTGACTTCTGATGCCTGTATTGGTGCTACACATATTGTAGGAACTTAAAAAAAGTTGATGCAAAGGAGAATGAATAATTGTTTATATATTTCAAACATGTGGAACAGTATTTTTATATGGTGGTGCTGTGAAGGCCTCTTTAATGGGTATGGTATGTGGCCCTTCTCTATGGCTTCAGCTAACTCTCAATTTCTGTAAATATCAATCAAAGAATTCTTGGGCCTGATCCTAGCTTAGTCAGCCACCAAGCATTTGTTTCCTCAATGGACATGAGCTTTATATCATTGTGTGCAAAACTTCCATTCCAATTACTTATTTACTATGGTCCTAAGTACATTCTCGAGTGTGGCTTACAAAGACATCATGATTTAGTTTCAATGGTCATCTCTAACTTTATCTCCAATCATCTGCTTCGGTCCTAGTCCCTGAGCTTCTCATTATTTCCTTAACCTGCCAGGCTCTTCACAGTTTCTATAGCTTTGCCCACACTTGACTTGTTCCCACAAAACCTTCTTTTCTTTCCCTGGGAAGCAGTAAGTGGTAGATCTAAACTCAGTTCAACTTGTTTGGTTAGTTTGCTGATCTGGAAATGGATATAAGAATACTTATCTTATACAGTGAGAGATAATATACATAATTATATATCATGATTGAGTGTTCGTATGGTGAATGGAAAGAAGTTAGACCTGTGTGTTAGATGAACTTGAGTTCAAGTTATGCATTAAGCACTTATATTCCTGTGGTTTTGGCAAATTCCCAAATTTGAGACTTAGTTCATCATCCTGCCAAATGAGGATATCTTACTCTTCAGGGTTGAGAATGTAACTAAACAACATTTGTAAGTGTTTATCATTTAACCAGAACTTCAGTAATGTAATTGAACCTAACTATAGCTATAGCAATATAAATAATTTATGTTAATAATCAAAACATGGTAACTGTAGAATAGTACATTTTATGTATCCAAGTATACAGAATAAAGCACATTATAATATATACTAAAAAACTGTAGCAATCCCTCTAGGATAGATTTAACAGCAGTGTCGGTTTCTGGGGGCTAGCCAGAGGAGGCTGTGATAGTACCGCTTCTAGGGAAAATGAGAGCATCATGTCATACTATCTATCATGAACTTTTATTTTTTTACTTTCCATCAGAAAGGATTTATGGAAGAAAGTTAATAGGTAAACACAATGATCTGTTTTTTTCACAAACATCAAATCACTTTTATATTTTGATGTTTTCATCTACAATGTAATTAGTGTTAGTTAGAATAATAGGAAAAAGCATGTAGTAAAATGTAGGGGAAAGAAATTAAAAGTAAAAATAACACAAAAAGTGTGTTTAAGTAGAATAAGAGGAAGCAGTTTGGGCAACAGTATGGAAGAGTGGAGGAAATACAGGATTTTGAGTCATGATATTTGAGTTAGAATCCATACTGGGTGGGCATGTCTTTGTATGACTTAAAAAATTAAGATACCACTTTGATAAAGTGAATAACCTCATCCAACATTATGTAAGTTTTAAAAATTCTTATTTTCCTTTAGAAGATTTTTGAAAACGAGGGTAAACAGGTATATTCAATTGTGTCCACTTAAGATTATGGGGAAATGCAGCCACATATATACTACCAAACATTTAGCAAATTCTCAAGTTCATATTTTAGTAGGGTATTTCATTATAATTATTATTTCAAATTACTGTGGCTTCCTATCTATAATTCTTGCTTACGAATGCTCTGATGGGGAGCAGCATACACCACCCCAAAATGTGCCACTTAGGCAAGTGGATGGTTTTGGGCTGAAAGCACTGAAACCCAGCAGACTCAGAAAAAGCATTTTGTCTCCCCTTTAACTGCCTAAAAGAATTTAGATAGAGGGCCTGTATCAGGAAAAGAGCTATTATCAGGGATAACTTTATATCAGAAAGACCTGCATAGCAAGGCAAACCTCTATTTAACAAACATTTGGTCTTCTCATCTTCCTGTGAATTGTCTTCCTCCTTTTTGAAGAAGTGCCAAACCCCTACCCACGCTCCTTAGCTCAGGATGGTCTACAAGCCTTAATCACCTGCCGGCTGTGTCTGGCAGGGGGGTGAGGAAGATGTCTCATGTCTTTGGGGCTCCTGTACATATGAGAATTTTTTCCTGATAATCTGTTTTATGTCAATTACATTATTAGACCAGCCAAAGAACCTAGAAGGGAAGAAAGGAAGAGTTTCCTGCCCCTGCAGTTTCATGCTTTTATCATATATCCACATACACTTTCTTCTTGGTTATTCCTTTTCATCCTTCCGCCACCAAAACTAGGCAGTTAGGTTGTACTTCATTGCCCAGGGAAGGCTGAGCATAAAAGATCCCTTCTAGAATAGTCAAGTTCTTGCCTGAGTTCCAAAGCTTATAAGCCATGGTTTTCAACTGCAAAAAACCAGGTGCTTGAGAGACAGTATGTTTTCTTCCTACATACTTTTGAATTCTACCATCTTAGCTTTGAATATAAAAATCCAAATACTAAAGGACACAGAGAATTGAGTCTTTTCATGACCTGTAGAGAGGTTTAAGCACTGACCTTGGTAAGAGCTAAAGGTGAGAATGAACTATTCTGTCCCTTTGGATCTAAAACCCCTAGGGGAAGGAAGGAAGTGAAAATCACCAAGCAAGTTTAGGGGATTACCCAGAGGTGATTCTTATCTCCAATTCTAACATACAGCCTGAGGAAAGGGCGAGTCTCTAGCATCACATATACCCTGTCTGATGGGAGGGGACTGGGGAGCTATGGTGGAAGGGTAAGCTAGAGAGAGGGTCTGGGTCAGCCCCAAATCTCCCTTGACTCCTGACAGATGAGGAAGGACATTTGAGGGTGTCCTGTGCTTTCCCAAGAAGGCTGGCTCTGGGCAATCAACATAAAGCAGTGTGGTTTGGATGAGAAGCGTCTGGATTATCTGGCCCTGGCCCTGGAGAATATGGAAGTGTTTGCAGGCTTCAGTAGGTGCTGCTGCCAGCACCTGGCGGAATGAGGGAACTCTCACAAAAAGCTGAAAGGTTCATCTCTCTTCCCACCTTCCACCTTGACGTTTCAGAAGCTGCCCCCAAACTTAGATTCTGTTGGGTAGAACGGGAAGAGTGGAGTGGGTAAGAGTTCTTGAATTGATTTAGATTGTATTTTTTTCAAATGCACCTGATTTTTGAGCCTAGCTACTTTGAATTAGCAAATTTAAATGTCTGTTATTTTATATAGGAGTCATGAGCTAAGTCATAAAAACATAAAATTTAATTTCTGTACACCTGAAAATTGTTTCCTAAAAATATAAAACAATTTTACTATATACTATACCTGGTTTTGATTTACTTAATTTAATGATGGGGCAAAACTATTAAAGTGTGTGTGTTTGTGTGTGTAATAGTTTATAGCATTTCCCTCCACCCTCGAATTTCATGACAAATGCTGGCATTGCCTTTTTAAACTTCCTCTCTGAACTCCTCTCCCACTCTGCTTTTTGATGAAAAAAAAATAAAAAGATAAAAACTGAAAGGTGAATTCTTCTGACAAAATCAGTCAGAATAGAAAACAAACTTTGGGCCCCAGAAGGCTGTGCAGCAGAGGGGTGTGTGGAGTCCGCTGTGCATCAGGATTGGGGGCTGGGCAACGGGGAAACAGGGGGCAGATGGGACCACACAGCCCCGGATGGAAGAGGGAAATCTCGTGTGTGAAAAGTGTCAGAGGCTCTTGGGGACCAGAGAATGGTAGAGAAGAGAAGGCATGGGGCTGTGATGAGACTTGTGTAGATCATTTATAATGGACTATTATTTAAACCTTTTCAGAGGCATGAGTAGTTTGTAGAGGAGTTTCTTTAAATGTGAACCCATTCCGGGACTGGATCTCATTTAATGGCTTTGTAAGGGTTACACGAACATCGTCACCAACACTACACACTTCGTTTGTTCCTTGCCCTGCCTCTACATTGTGGGCCTCTGGTGAGCTCACTGAAACCTCCTTTTATCTCGGAAGCCTTGTTCTCTGTCAGCAAACGTAATTTTTACTCAGCACCAGTCAACACAATTCTTTCTTCAATTCCTCCATAACACACCGCCTGGGTAAGTTCCATTCCTCTCGGTCAGTACCACATTCATTCTTCCTTCTTCATTTATCTATTTAGGCATTCATTATAATTCTGCCATAGGCAAAATGTTGAGGGGATATAATAATGATAAAATGTTTGGCTTTGACCTAACTGTTCACATTTTAATTTAATAATCATACCAGTGCCTATCCATGTCTATCCATCTTAGATTGTGAAAACCTAGAGGGAAGGGAATGAATGTATTTAACTTTTTTGTGCAGCGCCTCCTAGGTAATGGCTAAATAGACTATAAAGATAATATAGAACTTGACATATATACTTGCATAGAAACTTTGAAAAAAAGATGCCTAAGACTTAGCAGCACTACAAAAAGATTTGTGTAGTTTTTTTTTTTTTTCATTAAAACTGATTTGATGGACCAATGATTTGCGACGTTATTTCAGGTCAACACTGGGGATAAATGCTCAGTTGCTGAGAAAAGTTATTGAACTTCAACAAACAAACATGTTTGTTTCCAGGGAGCATAACTTGTGCTGTGAGCTAAAAGATCAGGGGTAAGGACTGCAATCAGAGGAGCAGAAATAAAAATCTAAATTTAACTTAGCCAAACCAGCCACCTCTCTTGATCTTCACACAAAGGAGGTTAAATGGAGGTTAAGAAAACAAGTTTGACTGATCATGTCTCCTTGTCTAAGTTTGAGATGTGTGAGAAAGCAGAAACATTTATAAACCAAGAAGCAGTTTTTGCAGTTTCCAACAAAGCAGGCACAATTAGGAATGTAAAAATGACAAATCTTCTGGGCTATTGAAAATGAGTCAAACATTTCTAGCCTACTCTGGAAAAACCTATTAAAATATCAAATGGCTGGGATGAGCAGAGGAATATGAGAGAAGAGGATGAAAATAAAGATAAGAATCAGAGGTTTTGTGAGTGAACATAACAGCAGCCTGAGTTGTGTTCTATCTCAGAAGCCAGCGCCTGATGCGGCTGGGAACTTAGTCATTTATTTTCATTAACTTATACTTGCAATATGGGGCCTGGATAAGGGCTTCCAAAAAAGCTTTATGGGACGGCTTATCTGATTTCTCTCAGTAGATCTAGGCACATACATTTATAAATTTTCTTCAAAATTTATCAATTCATGTTCATTTGCATATCTTAACCTGCAACATTTCAATTTCAAATCTGTAAAGTAAGATTTAAATGGCCACAGCTACAGACACGTGCCCAGTCATAATTTTTTTACCTGTGAGGATTTGATGTTGGAACCATTTTACTAAATACTATAAAAATTAGCCCAAAGGTCTAGGGATCCAGGTAACCACACAATGGGTGTATATGTTGATCTGCATATAGCACGCTTAATAGGCAACTACCCTCTATGACAGTCCCAGTTCATGAGGAGGTGAATATTAGGGACAAGAGGTGGGTGGAAGTAGGAATTCTGGTTGCAGGTTTTGGGACCGGAAGAGGAGAGTTTCTCTTTGTGCGCATTTTGTCAGGAGGTATTGTGAGACTAAGGAATAGGAGAGATTAAGTGCTGGGGAGAAAGAGAAACTGGTTGATTAGAATTGGAAGTCAATATCTGGGCCACTGGAGGTCAGGGAAGGACGTTTTCCTGGGAAAAGGAAAGAGGATTTCACTTGGCACTGAACTGTCCATGTGTGGGAGGGACGAAAAGGGGGGGAACTAAACATATAGCAGGATTAAACTTGAAGGAGGTGGGACAGTGGTCAGGGAGATTTTATAATGTTCACATACTGACTTCATGTCAATGCCTGGACCAGAAATGCAAAGACAGTCTCATCTCACATGATAAATAAGAAATCAGCTGGCATGTTAATGAATTGTTTAATACCAATGTGAGATTTATTCACTACCAAATCATGAATTGCTAATGCCTTTGGGTAGCTTTATCTAGCAGCAGAGATACCTTGCACTGCTTCTCTAAGTGTCCTGTCCATCCCCATGAAGTTGGAAAACATGTTGATCCATCTGAGGAAATTCTGTGTGTGCTGAGGTGGGGAGAGCAGAGGGTGCGGGGTGGGGAAAGAGCACATTTAGGGTGACTTTATTCCATGTAAACAGTCTCAAGTGGGCCTCATCTCTCTGGCACCAGCCTCAGCATAGGCAGGGAGATGACATGGTACTCTTTTTTTGGAGGGAGGAATGATTTATGGGTGAGGTTAAGTACCTAGGTACTTGGTGCCTAAGGTATTTTGGGGTTACCAAGAGAAAAGAAAGTATCTGTCTTGAAACTAGAAGCAGAGAGTTTCTGAGAGTCTACAAATTACTCCTGAAAAATTGGCAAAATTTATTCCACTGTCGCTTCATGGCATAGGATGGGAAGGGCTGTATCTTTAAAGATGGTTTAGTTGTCTAGGCAACAGCAAAGGAGCCTGGGCAGGAGAGGGAGAAGGAAGGGAGAAAGTGAAAACATCCACTGGGCCTTAGTCTACTTTGAGAGGTTTAAAAGTCCCTTTCATTAAGGTTCCTCTAGGCCTGACTGTAAGCACGGACTTGGGAAGGTGCAATCAGAACCCTTTCCTCCTCGGACTATTCTGTCCTTGATTGTGAGGATGAGATAAATGGTGATCTACCAGGCACGTGGAAAAGGATTATACTAGTTTGGTGGGCTGGCAAAGCCTTAATCTTTGAGGCTAGGGTTTTAGTAGGTAATACATTTATTTTTATAACCTCAGTCTAGGTCCTTTCTATTCTAAGATGATGTTTTACCCTTCTGATATTTCCTGCCCTTCTTATTCTATGCATGAAATGCAGAGACCCACTTTTAAAAGTGAGTAAAGGATAATAAAGCTGAAAATGAAAGGGAACATGGGTAATACCACCTCAGTTTCTTCTGTAAAAATTACGGCACTCCACTCTGTAAGCTTTAAGTTTCCTCTGGACTCAGGAGAGTCTAATTTTGTGAAACTTAAATTTAAAAAGTACTTGCTAGAAGGTATGTCAATGCCAAGACTCAAGGCAAAGAACAGGAGGGCTTGTGAGTATCCACTTGGAATCCAAAAGTGAGGACCTTATCAGCTGGGTCAGTCCTGCACATAGTACTAAAGTGGATTGAGTTAATATTTGAGCTCCTTCCTTTTCCTGTTTCTTCACTTGTTGCTTTCCTATCCAAGGTATTCAGTGAAATGATTGTTTTTGCTTAGTGGTACTGTTTAATAATAAGTAAAGCAATTGCTGATAAGGATTTATGATATAAGTCTTCCTGGGGAATGTTTTCTAACTTCTGACTTTACAGTAATTCTAGACTCCTAAAAAGTTGCAAAAATAGCGGAGAGGTTCCATATACCCTTTATCCAGCTTTTTCTTACACAACCATGGTACATTTTAAAAACTAGGAAGTTAATAATGGCATAGTACAGCTAACTAGACTATAGAGAGAGGAAGTTTTTTAAAATTTGGACGCTAGGATATATTTATTGATTTGAAAGAGACAGGAAGGGAGACAGAGAGAGAAAGAAACATCGATGTGAGAGAGAAACATCGATCAGCTGCCTCTTGCCCACACCCCAACTGAGGACTGAACCTGCAACCTAGGTATGTGCTCTGACCAGAGATCCAACCGACAAACTTTTGGTGCATGAGATGACACTTCAAATAGCTGAGTCACCAAACCAGGGAGAGGGATTTTTTGAGAATGAAAATTCCTCAAATTTAAAAGAAAACCTTTTCTGATCTTAATAGTGCCCCTCTCCGGTACACTTGTCTCACTATTTGTTAATCCTGGATTTACTTCTCTCTCCGCCCCTTCAGAAGAGGAAACATGCCATAGTCACCCCTTCGTCCTACTGCTTATTAGAGTACCTGGAATGTCATAAGTATTTTTAGTTAAAAGGGCAACTAATAATTGCTTAAGTCTACTATGCACTTTGTGTTTTTAAAGTCCTTTTATACACATTACTTCCACTGAGTATTTTCAATGTCTAGAGGAAAAGGCATAGGCTTTGAAAACATTCAGATCCTGGCATTTATTAGCTTGAGTCTTATGACAAATTACTGAAGGTTCTTGGGCTTGCTTTCCTTCTGTGCTTAATTGTATCTGCATAATAGTTGTTTTGAAGATTCAGGGAAGTAATTTATGTAATAAAAAAGGCAAACATAAGGGATCTGGGAGGAAGATAGGGCAAAAGATTTCATTGCCATTTTGCAAAATAAGGCTCAGAGTGGATAAACCATTGTCAAAAATCATAGAGACAGCACATGATAGTGCTGCTAAGCATCTTAGGTCAGCTGTCTTCCATGACAACTGTTCCCAGGCAACAGGAACGTGAATTAACAAACAATTACAAAAACAACAACCACCACAGGGCTATAGAGATTTAAGACTTTGTCTGCATGTTACAGTTGACTTCTTTTGCTGCCAGTATAAGAAATCCTGTCTTCTGTGGGGTTGGGTGATAAGGTAAACTAAAAGATGAGTTAGGGGTATGGGTTGCTATTTTGGGGTCCTTGTCAAATGCCCCTCCATTCCACCCATCCAGTTGACACCAATATAGCCAGGAATCTTTCTTGCCAACTCAGAATCAGCTGTTTATGTACTCATGCTCTGTGGAAGGCATAGAAGGGCTTGGAGCTCTCTAAAATTCACATTGCATTATGAAAACATCTTATTTATTTATTTATTTTTAAGATTTTATTTAGTTACTTTTAGGGAGAGGGAAAGAAAAGGAGAAAGAGAGGAGGGAAACATTGATGTGAGAGAGAAACATCAGATGCCTCTCTTATCGGTTGCTTCCTGTACACACTGCAACTGGGGATTGAACCCACAACCCAGGCATATGCCCTGAACTGGGAATTGAACCTGCTGCCTTTCATTTTGCGGGACAATGCCCAACCAATTGAATCACACTGGTCTTAGGGCATTGTAAAAACATTTTAAATCACAAGTACTTAAATTAAAAAAGTTGGAGGGCTTTCACATTATCATCATCATCATCATTATTAACTATTTTCTATTTCTGGTCATAAAAATAATTTTATCAACAAAACAGAACATGTAAGTGTGGAACTTTTTTACTAACCTGAAATGACTGGTAGCTCATTAGCCTAACTTGCTTCTTAAACTTCCCTAACATATTTTACATATGTCACTGTGAATTTCTCATGCTAGTATGCCTATTTTGGAAGTATTCTTTTGGTTTATGTTATCTATTCATTTTATTGAAATGGAACAGGAGATGGCAGAATATGTTATTGATTTATGAGAATGTTGGTGGCAAATCACAAAAACTCTGATAGCTTAAACACTTGGTTTATAATTAGAAACATTCAGTTTCTGGTGGGGTTTGCAATTTGATCCCTCTTTCCTAATGGGGATGATTGTAACCAATATTAGAGATGGAGAAAGATAGGAAATAGACTGTTTCTCCAGAATTCTGAGTAATTTTTTTATTTTGATGCTCCCACCAGTGAGATATACTGGACGTCAGGAGGAGAGAAAGAGAGACAGGAAAAATCGCCATTTGGTGTAGCACATGCCTTCAGAATTGGGAGAGTTTAGAATGAAATCTCCTCTGAGCTATTCCTCAACAGAATAGCTTCATATAAACAAACTTTTAAGAGATGGGGGATATAAATATGCTTATGAATTCTAAATTTGTTAAACTGTAATCATTTCTGGCATCATAAGGTATTAAAGCTACCCAGAAAGTTTTCTTTCTTGCTTCACTTTGACTTTATCATCATTTATTACTCAAGAAACAAAAGCATTTTATTTCTATTTACATGATATAATTTAACTAGGCTTTACTGCAGAATGACTCTTTCCCTTGATTAAAAGTATTCTGAAAAATAAACTATGGTACACACAGAGAAAGCAAAAATTGTTATTACACCAAAGGTAAAACTGTCTGCTGGGGCTCCTTGCATGTCTGAGTTTTTCATTGTTTTGTGCTTTCCCTTATTTTTCTTTTAAAGAACAGTGAGAAACCTTGCAAATTAAAAAAAAAAATGAGTTTTAAGATTGTACATCCTCCTGGGAAGGCCCACCTATGATAGCAAGTCACAAAGGACTAGGGCACGAAGCATTACAGTTACACAAAAACTGGAAAAAATGTAAAGATTGCCCAGGATATTTCAATGGGCATATTCTTTGAATCAGATATCTTTAAAGACTACTCCTCTTGAAGTATTATAAAATTACTTATAAGATCCTTGTTAATATCAGTTAAATTGGTTGTTATGAAGCATAGATTTATATAGCATGTTAATCTTGCCTAACTACTGACAGTATTTTCCAGTTTTTAATAGCAATATCAGAAATGTATTAAGAAGAATAATTCTGAAGTGAGTTATAATTTTGTCAGAAAAAGCATTTTTTATCTTAAAAGCATAAACGTAAGCAATGAACAGCTGTAGTTTTGATAATTTCATAAAGTACTAAGGTATATGAAATTAAATGCTGAGCATACTTACAATATTTTCCAAAAATCAAGAGGTAGAAGAAGACAGGACCAGATGTCATCTTTTTCTTTCTGAGCAACTGATCAAGAAAAGTGGACATGATTTAATCTTAGTTTCTGGGTCGCTCGCACACAGCTCACGGTGGTTGTGTGCTATTTCTGGCTGCAGTCTTAGCAGCTATAAAGCAGTCCTCTCTCCTTTCTCTCTTGTTTCCTCTCCCTCTCTTTCTTTTCTTTTTTCCTTTTCTCTCTCTCTCTCACATGCACACACACACAGAGAATCTTTTCTTCCCACCCTCTTTCTCTAAAAGCCCTAATATCCTTCTCACACCCCCCCACCCCCCACCACACACACACATAGGAACACAAAGCTGAGCACGGAGGAAAAGTTTCTGACAGAACATACAGGCTCTTCTTGACGCTAAACATCTTGTTTCTATGTCCTGGGACGTCTACAAAGGAGGGTGTGTATGGTCACTGACAAATGTTGGAACTAATCAGTCACGCTACCGGAAAGAAATTGAGCTAGAGATATATTACAAACAAAAAGTATATTTTTCCCTCTATGACTTGAAACTAGAAAAAGAACAGAACAAAACAAAAGCACAGCAAAATGCCTTTGTGAAATTAACTATAAGGCAAGAATAAAAGTGTAAGTACATTAATGTTCTAAGGTCTGTCTGAGTTTAGGCATTGGAATGATAAGATATTGTTTGAATAAATACAAAGGAATAAAAAACAAATCTTAAATTTTCTTGAGCTCATGAATGTTACCACTGCAGAGACCATGACCTGTCACTGGTTGAGAAGGAAAGCCTTCCTGGTTTGAATCATAGTCTGTTACTTTGGAGTTGTTAGTTGCTTACTCTTGGCTGAGCTTTAGCTTTCTGGAGTGAAATAGCTATCCAGCCACGTACTTGTGATCACCAGTGTAATGCATACTGAGTGTCTGGCGTAGGACCTAGCATACAACAGGTGATTACTAAATGGTAGCCATTCTGTGATGATGATTTTTATCAGTGGGTAAAAGAGCATACAGATGCAAACAGCATTTCCATGAAATGCATTTTCTTTTAACTAGTGTACATCATTCTTATTTTGAGAAATTTGTGAGGAAAATAGCTTCTCACCACTGTACATGTAGGCTCTATTTAAATTAAATGTCCTTATATCACTGATTTCAATATAAGAAGCCTATTTTAAATGGTGGCTGAAAGGTTATATTAACACTGCCTTTCTTTTCTTTTTTCTTGTGGAAGTAATTAATAGCATGAAAAGAGAAATGATATAGAGGAATCTTCACAAGTTCTTATTTATTTATCAGTGGATTTATTTGATGAAGACACCATTCTTTTGGCAGAAATGTTTATGGTTAGCTGAATTTGAATGCTCATTTGATGTTTCTAACAAGCATTCATTAAGTATTTTTATAATAATACTTGAAATGTTTTGAGCAGTTACTTTTTATTTAGTTTGGAAATGGAGTTTGCTGGAAGGATACCTGTGGGACAGGTTAAGGATGATATCTGAAGGAAAGTGCTTAAAAAGTTTCTCAATAGCAAAGCTGAAAAACTTGCTTTGTGAATTTTATGTCATAAAGTAAACTATTGCTACAGAGTTTTCAAAGTAATCCTAATATTATTTTGTTAGTTTTGAAAATTTTGCCTGAACCAATATCACAGATATATATAACTAGTGGACAAGTAGAGAGGAAGTGTTCTTTAACAATATATGAGATGGGTCTGGAAAAAGTCCAACCATTGTTAATATAACAAAAATGGTTTGCATGACATTGATGTAACCTGGCAGCCAAGGAGAGTGGACTGGAATGTGCACCTGTGTGAACAATGATGACTTCACTGTACCAGTCAGTGGGGGTGGTAGACACCAGTTGAGTGAGCATGCGTACTGTGTGGCCACCACATTCAAAATGACTGAGTAGAGCAACAAATCTGCATCAAATTTTGTATTAAGCTTGAACACTCCTCTGTGGAAACTATTTGGATGATTCAAAAGGCTGCAGCTATGATAGCTGGTGATTGGCAGCTTTATCATGACAACGGGCCCACTCATGAATCATGTCTTTGTGCAGAGTTTTTTGGCAAAATATCAAATCACCCAGGTGACTCAGCTCCCCAACAGCCCAGATTTGGCACCCTGTGATTTCTGGCTTTTCCCAAAAGTAAAATCACATTTCAAAGGGAAGAGATTTCAGACTGTTGATGAGATTCAGGAAAATACAACAGGGCAGCTGATGGCAATTGGGAGAACTGTATAAGGTCCCAAGGTGCCTACTCTGAAAGGGACTGAGGCATCATTGTCCTGTGCACAATGTTTCTTGTATCTTGTATCTTCTTCAATAAATGTCTCTGTTTTTCATAGGGCATGGCTGGATACTTCCTGAACATAAGCTTATTTTTAATCTCAAATTATCAGTGCAAAACTTCAAAATAATATGTCATTTCACTAAAACTATATTAGATTTGCTAAAATAGGTATTTATTTAAAGGAACAATTTTAGACATTTTCTTAAGGATACCACTTCTTCCTTATTTTCAGCAAATACAGTCAACCTGGAATATTAGTTTTATATAGGCATATTGGTGGAAGAAACCCAGGAGTGAATATAGAGTACTCCTACCATATATCATAGCTGGCACTTTGGTATTTTGGACAAAAGAACTTTTTAAAAAGATTTTATTTATTTTTTTTGGAGAGGAGAAAGGAGGGAGAAAGAAAGGGAGAGAAACATCAATGTGTGGTTGCCTCTTGCACACCCCCTACTGGGGACCTGACCTGCAACCCAGGCATGTGCCCTGATTGGGAATGGAAGAAACAACCCTTTGGTTCACAGACTGGTACTCAATCCACCGAGCCACACCAGACAGGGAAGACAAGAGGACTTTTTAAAAAATGATTTTTATTTTAAAGTTACAGTTGACATACAATATTGTATTAGTTTCAGATGTACAATATAGTGATTAGATATTTATATATTAATAATTTCTGAAATGACCATCCTGATAAATCAAGCACCTATCTGACACCGAAAACTGTTGTAAGAAAATGTTTTTATTGTGAGGTGTGATCCTTTGCATTGTAGGATATTTAGCAGCATCGCTGGCCCCTACCCACTAGATGTCAATAGCACTCCCCAGTTGCAACAATTGAAAAAATGTCTCCTGATTTTGGTAAATGACCCCTGGGGGGCAAACTTGCTCCTGACTGAGAATAGCTGCATTCTAACAAAAGAATTCCCTGAACAATGCTTAAGTATTGATTTTTAGCAGATAATTAAAATAGAATCCTTTTAAGCCCTGACTGGGAAGCTCGTTGGATGAAGTGCCATCCTTATATGCCAAGGTTGCAGGTTTGATCCCCAGTCAAAGCACATACAAGAGTCAACTAAATGAGTGCACGAATGGGTGGAATAACAAGTTAATTTTTCTCTCTCTCTCCCTTCCTCTGTCTCTACAATCAACTAAAAAAAAAAAAAGAGTTTTTCTCACCTAAAATTTGAATTAAAGTGTTTTCTCATTTTCTGGTCCTGCAGTTTAAAGACAAATATTAAAGAGTTTTAAAAACAAGCAGATAGTGCATGTTCCTAGCCTTCTCTCCCTCTTTACATTGTTCAATTATAAACTTGCACTCTGGGCCTAATAGAATCTGTGATGTCATTGCCTCTGTTTGGCTGAGTACCTTGGGATTCCTACCCTAGGGTTGGTGCTTAGTCTGGCTAATAGAGCTTGACCCCTTTTCTGATCTTGAAACCTGTTTAAAAAAAACCTTGTCAAGGCTCTCTGAATAACAACAAAACCTTCTATTTGAAAATTATTTCTTTGGGCAATCTAGTGAGTCAAGCCAGACAAGCATTAACAACCTATCTGCACTATCTGGATTCAAGTTTGTAATCTTGTGGTTTTTCCTTCCCACTACCACTGAAAAACACTACTACATTCTTCAGCATCATATTTTAAAATTAGATAATGACACTTATGGGCTCATGTTCATGCTTCTGAACCTACCTGCTACCATCATTTTCAATAGTAGACAAAGCTGTTTTATTATATGTTTGTTTGTTTACAGACCTGGGAAAATCTCAGTGAAAGAGGTTGGTAAAACCTTTGTCAGAGTCTCATGATGTAGAGATATTCATAAATTAAACCAGTTCTTAAATTAAGATAAGGGCAATTTAAGAGCTAAAATGCGTGCTGTCAAATTATCCATCCTATGGATCCATTTCTAATTGATAGTTGTTAGGCAGCACTGGAGATACTCATCATCTCTAAGTCACACCAAGCGACAGTGTTGGTTGTCACAATTTAGCATTAATTAAACAATTCTGAAGTGAAATGACTTCTTGGGAATATCAAGAAAATATGCAACTTGAACACAGCAATGAATAAGTACAGGTATTTAATAAGCAATTTTATACAAAATCTAAACAATTTTAACTTAGGTAGATCAGAAGCTATTACACTATTTTTAGCAGAAAATCACCATTAAATGGTCAACGGAGTCCCCTGGGGATTCATACGTTGTCTTTGAGGGGTATAACAGAGACATAATAGAATTGTGATCCTCTGCAAAATTCACAGTGTGAAGATGAGGACAGGGTTAACAAGCTCAATTCTATCTGTCTGTCTATCTATCTGTTTATCTATCATCTGTCTTTCTAATCATGTTATCCAGTAAAACCAGTTGACTTTGTTAAGTGCAAGCTATAAGCTTAGTATTATTAACTTTGCTTTACTTGGTTTCCTCAAACTACTGTAATTGAACACATTCAGGTTTCAGGCTCATTCTATGTAGATTGAACCTACCTAGTTGAAGACTGGCACTATACAAGGAGTAATATAGTCAGTAGACTGACCAAGTGGATGGGATCTGGAAACTAAATTGCTGTTGCGTGTCTGTCAACCTGCAAGCTCTCTGAGGAGCCATCTTCCTTCCTTCTTTCCCCACAAGCTGCATGCTCAGTCATTACAGTTAGGCTCCAGCTCCTTCAGATTGCACTTCAGCTCCCCGGCTGCACTAGCAGCCTTGCCTCCCCAGCCCACTTGCCTATGATTTAATGTGCTCATCACTCCATGGGGTCAACCCTACAGGAGATTTAGTGCTCTTAAGCTTAGCCTAATAAACCCAGTGTTCTCCCCTTTAGGCACTATCAGTCTGCTGCTAATGCCTCCCCATGGCTCACTTGAGACTACCTGATTTATGCAAGGGGCATCTCCTACATACTGGAAGGAAGAATAGACTAGAAAAGTAAATGTGTCTTTTTCTGGTGGTACCAGCAGACAATGGGGAGTTCCAGTCCTGGTTGTGCCACTGATTACACTTGCAACCTCTGATAAGTCACTTACACATTCCAGTCCTCAGCTGTCTCATTGTAAACCAAATAGTTGATCTTCCAGATGCATTATAGCTCTATCATTTTATGAAATATATTACTCTGCTTCAAAGTAATTTATAAATTAGTATGGAGACAGAATGCATGCATATGAATTACTTAAAATATATTTTAACAACCTCTCTCAATGAATACAAACCCATGACGTGAACAAAATGTAGTAAAAGAGGTAGGAGAGGCCATCAAAGAGATGGGTATAGAATACTGGGTGAGATCCACCATGGGAGGTATTTTTACGAGAGAAAATCTGCGTAGAGAGTGTGAAAGACAGAGAAGGCCATGGATTGATAGAGAGTCATAGAAACAACACAGAACAAGTGAGTGCCAAAGATAAGCATGTGCAATAGCAGGTCTGGAATGGTGTAGGCCAGAAAATAAAAATAAACGGGAATGGAGAACTATGGGATAATCAGTTGTTGGAGAGTGTCAGACATTAGCTTGATTAACTTTTATAAAATTGATAATAATTTCTGAGCAATGAGTTGATATAATCAAAAGGACGCTAATGGATAAAAGACTCATCTCAGGACCTTGCGCTGCACAAGATGAGAAAGAGCAGAGACTAGGGAGATGAGGAGCTGTGTAACAGCTGTAAGTCGGCTATTGTGATCTGGTATGACTATAAAGGCTTGCAAATGCCAGCCGTTGCCAGAGGAACACAATCTTAATCACGGTTAATCATGAACACACTTCGACTTTAAAACCGGGATGCCCAAAAGAAAAAACAATGCAAACCACACATGCAATTTAAAATTTTCTAGTGGCCACATTTAAAAAATAAAAATAAACAGGTAAGATTAATTTTTATCAATACTTTTTACTTAGCTTAATATATCCAAAATCTAAAAATTATTAATGAGATATTTAATCCTTTACTTTCTTTGCAATCTGGCATGTACAATAGTTTACACACATGTAGCACATCTCAGCTTGGACTAGCCACATTTCAAAAGTGCTTAGTAGCTACAATATGGGACAGTGTAGCTGGAGAATGGTGCAAGAGGTTTCTTTAAGATACTGTCGGGTTGCATTTTACTATATTAAAAACAATAATTAGATAGAAAACATATAAAGAGTTACAGTTCTTTAGTAGTTTTTAGATCTGAAGATCAACAAAAGGGATTGCTTCATAATGAAGTAGAATTTTAATTAACAACAATGGTCACAACATGAGGTTGCCAAAATTAATTTTGTTGAGTAAAAAAAAAGCCTTAATGCAGGAAAAAGGTAACATGGCCAATTGCACACTGGCTCTTACAGGTTCTACCTGGAAGCAATGCATATGCTGTCTGCTCACATTTCAGGCCTCACTTCAAAGAGGTAAGGGAAGGGCGACCCACCCCCTGGCTGGAAGGAGGGGAGCAGAACTATGTTGATGAACAGCTCTAGTGACAACTTCAATCTGCCTTTCTGATCACCTGTAGGCATAACATACTAGTCTCTCTTCCAAGGGACGTTCCAGAGGTTCTGTCCCTTACTATACCAATCCACTTCCCATTTTTGTATTAGTCAGGACTCGCTGGGGTGCTGGTGACAGAAATCCAGCTCAGCTGAGGTCAAGTCTCTCTGTCTCTCTGTTTTGGTCTCTGTCCCGGTGTCTGTCTCTCTCTGCCATTCTATTTTGTTCCTCCTTCTCTGTATTATTACTTTAGACAGATTGTCTCTATATGGTTGACATAATGGCTGTTACTAACCTCTGGTTCTTATCTTTTCAGTTCCATGATCCTCAAAGCAAGGAAACATCTCCTAGTCTAACTAAAGAACTATTGGTGCAGGTGTCTGATTTTAGGTTACACATTTGGCCCCGAACTAAACACTGTGCTTAGAAGAACAGGGTCTAATAATTATCTGAGACTAGATTATGTATTTATCATGGTGATTAGAAGTTCATATAGGATACACTGTCAGCAAATGGAGAATGAGTAGGATTGGTAGGAAGGTCCACAGTCTATCACAATCCAGAAGTTTACTACGGCGGTGAGTATAAAAGGAAATAGTACCAAGACTGAAAATGCTTAGTTGATGTTCAGAATTAGTGAGTATTGGTAAGAGGAGAATGGGGTAGCGAACAGGGTTGAGACTGAGGAAAGGACAGATGGCGAATAAATGGATCATTAACTAATGTAAGTTGAATGAAAATATTGTCAAGCTTTATAAGTTGGTGTATAGAGAACTTGTAAAAACATGAAAAGTAACAAATATTATCACAATAGTCATAAACAAATGCAAATTAAAAAAATACAGGGTCTGGCACAAATAATGCCCACTTTATTATACAATATTTTATTATCCAATTATAAGCATGGAATTCTGCAACATATCAATATCACACTCAAGCACACCATATGGCATTTTAGGTGAAATGTTTATATTAAAACTATAAATGATCACACCCATATTATTATCCTACCAACCACACTCAGGCAGGCGCTACTTCTGCCGGACCTGCATAATTATGAAATTATCATTTTGCTACGTGGAGACAGATGGATTTTGTCATATTACTCTCCTGCTGGTGGGATAACAGTCCTCAGAGTGTGCAATTGAAAAGCAAAGGTGTTGGGACAAGAAATCCTAGTTGTGAAAACAAAAAATGTGTTTCTGTTTCTCATTTAATCTTTTAGAATTGCTACAGTCCAAACCTGAGCTTCTGGGATTTCTGAATTGTGTCCGAAATTACTGGCTATTGCTTATGCTAGTGTGATGAAATGGCTATAGGAAATTTCTCAGCTATTATATTTCCCACAGACTAATCAAACATAATTGGGTCTGGGGATAAAAACTTAATGAAGGGCCCTGGCTGGTGTAGTTCAGTGGATTGAATACCAGCCTGCGAACCAAAACGTCTCTGGTTCAATTCCTGGTCAGGGCACATGCTGGGTTGCAGGCTGATTGATGTATCTCTCACACATCAATGTGTCTCTCTCTCTCTCTCCTTTTTTTTCCTCATTTCCCCTCTTTCTATAAACACATAAGTGAATAAATAGAATCTTAAAAAAAACTTAATGAAGGCAGATTCAGGCATCTCCTCATTCCTATTATGTTTATTGGTTTCTATTCCCCTTTTGAAAAGTGAAGTTGGGTTTTCTCTAAAACTTGTCAATCTGTAAATGTATCATATAGTTGTATATTTTAAAGGGTCAAATACCTTGCCAGATTTGCTACAGGGGGATAAGAAATCTGTATGGAATATTGTGAGACATGTGTAAGTGTTGGAATCAAGGTGGGGTGGAGAGGGGTGCTAGAGAAACTTCAGCTTCAGTCATGGCATGAATGGGCAAATCATGGAATTAAGCCCAAGTGGAATCATGGGAATTCAAATTGGAAGCACCAAAAATCAAACAGGCACTTAACAAAAGCTTAGCAGACTGTTGGGGACTAACAATCAATAAAAAGAAAAAAAGAGCAGGGAAATAGATCCTAAATGAGCCAACCTAGAGGGCTGGGCCTGTTAACTCTGAGACTATTATTATGGGACACCTTAGACTTGGTGATACTTGATGGGTACCTGATACTTGGTAATTTCCTGGAAAAGGGAAGCCTGGAAAAATGGGATGCATTAAAGGATTATAAAGATTCAGGTTGGAAAGGTAATGAATCTGGGTGCATTGTGTCCAATTATTCAATTAATAGCAAACTTTATCTACTTGCATATTCTTGATGATGGTGATTGGATTCAACTTCTTTTTCCCTTCAGGACCAGTAGAGATTAAGTCCAGTGATTTACATACCTTTGTTAATTTTGCCCAAATTAACTTATAAATTACTTTAGAATTTACACTTTATAAGTCTCTATATCATAATAGTAATTTAGATCCTTTTGAAAGGCTGGGAAAATTGGTGTTCTCAGCCTCACTGAAATGAGTTTCTGAGCACGGTTGTTAAGAACGTGCTTGATTATTAAATAACACAATACAAAAAAGCAATTCAAAGTCCTGAAAAGTAGCCTTCTCTGAAGGTATGCCTGTCATTACAAAATTCCCTCTACCTGAACTGGTCAATGTGTGGCAAAGAAGCTAGTTTCAGAGAACTGAAGAGGAAACAAACGTATTTTGTTAATTTTTCAAAGTGCTTCAAATAAACATAAAAATATACAAGGTCTGAAGTTAATGAAAATTAAGTGTTTAGGCACATATATTGAATAACTTGAAGTTTCAAATCTTTTATGAATGAAAAATATTTCCTTTGGACATTAATTTACATGGTAAGGTTTAGCAAACTAATGTGGGCACTGGTTTATTACAAGAGCTGATCTCATATATTCTATAACATAGTGTGTACGTTTAGAACACTAAGGTAAATTTATTTTTCAGTTGAATGATATTCTTACATAATTGATGGAATAATAGTAAATGGTGTAAACTGGAAATTTAAACAATATGGCTTAGGTTTTTTTTTTTTTTACTTTCATGAATACTTTAATGCGATGGTCTGTATTACTTTCTATCCTAATCTAATATAGTTCTTTTAAAATATTATTATTAATTTTATAGAGTTTTTTGGGATGACATTGGTTAGTAAGACCTTACAGCTTTCAGGTGCACAGCTCTACAGCTCATCATCTGCATCCCGCATCATACACTCACTGCCCAAAGTCACGTGTCTCCCCATCACCATTGCTCCCTACTTTGGCCTCTTCCACCTCCCTTCACCCTCCTTTCTTTCTGGCAACCACCATACTGTTGTCTGTGTCTATGTGTGTTTTTAAAATATGGCTTAGTTTTAATGAGAGGTGCAAATAGTGGTAGCAAACACCCATATAATAATGTATGATTTAGAAAAATTTAACTTTATATGTAGTGAGAGTTTGCTTTGCAACTTTTAGGAAATCTATAAATATATGTGAAGTCAATTTTAATTTAGTTGTGTTTTAAAGGTAATACAGTGTCTTCAATTTTGTGTTATTCTGAAATGAAAGACATATATTTTTTTGGAAACCATCTTGCAAATTAAAATAAAATAAATAGCTGTTCTTAAACTTCTAAATATAAAGGCAAAATTGATATGTGTAATAATGCTAAACATATTTTTGATGATTGGAAAAATGGATATTTGTAATATTATTACTTATTGACTTTAAGAAATACTGTGATGTCATGATAAGAAAATTTTAGAGTCAGAAGTACGAATGCTTTAATTTTCTTTAGTAATAATTTAAAAGTTAGTTTATGTAACAACTTTTGTTTCTTGTTGGACCTATACCACAATCTGTTACAGTGGCTGTCATCGTGTGGGCCTGGGAACTGATTAGAAACACAAATTCTCAGGCTCCAGCCCCATCTACTGAAGCAGGAACTTGGGTATGGAGCCCAGAAATGGATTGTTTAACAAGATTTCCAGATTTTGACACACTCCAGTTTGAGAACAACTGGTCTAGAACAGGTGAGGTGAGATTTGTGTCACTTGACACATGAAAAAATAATGAAGTAGTTTTGTCCCCAGGTACAGGTCCTGCTCTTTCTTTGAGTGGGTCACACAGGTTGCTAAAGAATGCCCACCGGTACTGAGCATGAGACAAAAACAGGGAGACTTCCTGTCACCTTGGCTTTGCAGGTTGGCAGTTGGAAAACAAACCACACGAATAATCAAGAGGACTGCAGGAAAAAGTATGTTTATTTAACTTCTAGAAAAATGAATTTTTGAAGTACTTAAAAATGGTCCCTGGACCATGCACCAGGCGCTTAAAAGAAATGAAGGTGGTCCACAATGAAATAAAAACTATTTCATCTTTTTTAACTATTTATTTGGGGGAAGCATGTCTTAGAAATCTATAATAAAATTTAAGAATGTTTAATGTCTTTTTAAATTTGTCACATAGGGGACAATGGGGGAAACATGTATGTATACAAGAGACCAATTTTACACTTTTTCAGTGTGGGAATAAGAAAATCCTGTCTGTTAAATGGAGTATTTGAAGCCCAGTGATTTTAGGAAGTGACGGAAAGGCAAGTTGTATTGTTGGAAACAAACCTAGGCCTGTTGTTTCTTTTGTTCTAAGTTAAACACCTGTTCTTAGGTCACCTTGACATTTTAGTGCAGTGAAGCAAATATAATTGGGCAGGTATCTCATAGATTTTTATAGTTAGGAATATTGAATAGTTAGGAGTAAGGAGTATTGCCAAATGTCATATTGGATCCTGTTGAAATATTTACTGAACTAATTTACATAAACTAATTTACTTTATTCAAAAAACACACAACAGTTCTTAAAGAATCTTCAGGTTAATATATGGCTTCTCCCACTGAACTCAGGAATTGATTGCATAAATAGGTCGTATTTATCAGATGAACAGACACTTGGTTAGAGCCAAATGATGTGGATAAGTTTATTTGTATCATTTGAATATCTAGTGTATAAGGAGGTTTGTTCTTGTTGAGTTCTGAACATTAAATACCTACCTACACTATTTGAAAGAGGTTTCAGAATTTTGCTATTGAGAGAAATTGCATGACTTGGGATTCAAGTTGAAATTGACTGATCTGAAAAGGTGAGAACAAATACACAAAGTGGGCATGTCACAACTGTAACTGAGGACGTGCGATGCTGACAACCAGAGAAGGATCCTTTGCTTTCGAACCAGACCTTGCTTCTCAAGTGACAATGGCTTCAGAGAAACACCAATAGCTTAGGTAGGGGCCCTATCACATCCTTTCTTACCTCTGTGACTTGCATATACTAGCTCACCAGGGATCCTGAAAATCATGACAGAAGGGAACTGAGAAGTAGGATGGCTCATACTCCTTTTCTTTTCAACCCTTCCTTAGTTTTCATTAAGACTAAGGTAGAGGGTATTGGTAGAATGTGCTGTATTAAGAAATGAATTTTTAAAAAGTTAGCTTTGTGCAGTATTTTCACTGTTTTGCTAAGTATTAATTAATGTACAAGCTACAAAATACAAATCATCTAATTTTGGTGATTTTGCATAGGAGTTAAATCTTCTTATATTTGCACTTAAAACAAGCATTATGCAATATAAAGATGGGTGCCAAAAGTCATGTTAATAATTAAAATTTTTCACTTAGCATAATGCTCTCCAGTGAGGTGAAAAACAAATACCATATAATCTCACCTTTAACAGGAACCTAATCAACAAAACAAACAAACAAGCATAATATAACCAAAGACACTGAAATTGAGAACAGGCTGACAGTCACCAAAGGGGAGAGGGGAGGGAATTTCAGGGGAAGGGGGGAAGGGTTTTCAGGAACAAGTATAAAGGACACATGGACAATAACAAGGGGGGGGGTGGGGATGGGAGGGAGGTGGGGAGAGCTGGGGTGGTGGGCTGGGATGGGAGTAGAAGACAGAAAACTGTACAAGAACAACAATTAAAATAAGTTTAAAAAAGAATATTTCTACATAAAATTAAACCTTTTGCATGTAAAGTTAAAAAATAATTAAAAATTTTAATTTACTTTAGTTAGAACAATATTAGCAAATAGAAAACACTGGCAGGGGGTGAGCAGAGGGGGAGAGGAAGAGAAAGAGAGAGAGAGAGAGACAGAGAGAGAGAGAGAGGGAGAGAGAGAGGGAGAGAGAGGTACCATGAAGAAAGGAAAAGCTTTTATATGTGTACCTTTAATGGCCCTTTCCTCTGCTTTTTTATAAAAGGAGTCTCACATTTTGATTTTGCACTGAGCCTTATCATTTATGCAGTGCGCCGTGTGCCTGTATCAACATTAAACTACGCACAGGTGTCAAATTTTCTTTTTCCTTTATTCTCTCTTATAAGTCTGCACCTGAATGAGGGCACGGAAGCCACCTTGAAAACACTACTGTCCCCCATGGTGTACATTCAAGATGAATCTTTTAACAATGCATCAGTTTACAAGCTATTTGATTGCAGAAACCATCTTCTATCTGTACTGTTTAATACCAATTCTCTTCCTTATGGTCAGATCGATGTAATATTTGTTACAGTTCATCTCAAATGCTGTTATGCATGCCTGAGGGAGGAATCAAATACATGGCCCAAGGTGGAATTTCTTCTTGTCTTACAGTTTATTTACAGCAAGTATCAGGATGACTTAGATGTGAAAACTAAGGAAACATGCCTATAATTCAATAATGTAATTTTCTATGATTCTGAGAAGCAATATCTTTTATTGGAGATGAGTGTGTAGCATTAGGTTATAATTGTTGGAATGACTTTTTATGTTGTTTAACGACTTTACTGTTATTGTAACTCAAATCGTCTAGAAAGCAGACGTTATTCTTGCTCAGTGAACATTTATAGCATAAATGCCTTAGGACACTATGTTCCACAACATTTGGCTTATAAGACACACCTTTAGAATTGTCCAGTTTGGTTGGCTTTTAGCAGTTTTTGATAACTGCTGCCTTTATTCCCATCCTGCATTATAGGTCACAGAATAAAATAAAATGTGTGTATCACATAACTAAGAATTATTTTTATTAGTGAAAAATAAAACTGACTAACGAGTATAAATTGTAGTGACCAATTAAACCTTTTAGTTACTTTATTATTTATTTAAACTGCTTTATTTTCTTCCTCTTCATTTTTATCTGTATTCTATAATGGCACTCTGCTTGTAGTTGTTATTTGTATTGTTAGAAAATAAGTGAAAATATATTTGCTCACATGTTCATTATTTAGTCAATCAAAAATGTTTATGGACCACCTGAACTAATCCAGCTTTAGAACAAGGAAAGGTAAATATTAAATTTAAAAAAATTGCAGATGGTCTCTAATAACAGTCAGTCAAATAGTTACTCAGTAACCATATTGTGTTTCTTATGTTTCAGGCCCTGGAGACTTGGGTTCCTGTCCACAGGGAGCTTGTTTTTTAGTGGTGAAGATGTACAATACACGTGGGTTGAGAGAAATGGTCAGAGAAGGCCCTGCTGAGAGCAGACATTAGAACTGTAGAACCTTCTGCTTCTCTGACTCGCTTGCCTCCAGCCCCTTCTCAGGCTCCATCTTGGCGCCTCATTCTCTTTATGTGTATGAACATTATATTTTTCAAGGCATGCTTCCCAAATACCATCATTTCTCAACCTAGACCTCTGGTTCTATGCCTTTTTGAGTATACTTTTTCTGAGAATTCAAAGAAAGATAGAGACATTGTTCCCAGATAAAATGGACACACTCACAAAATCTGACACTTTTAGGGGATTAAAAGAACCTGTTGAAGATTTCTCGTGGAACTACAAGGGTGCATGACCCCAAGTTGAGGATCCCTCCCTTACCTGCTCTTGCTGCCCAGTTTCCACCACTCTTACATCCCTATGGTGTTAGCCACACCAAGAACTCTGAAATCTGCGTCCTCCGCATAGGCTTCAACTCTGCATATCTGACTGCCTTCTGGACATTTCCACTGTGTGTCCCCAAGTCGCCCTGATTCATATGTTCCACAGGGAAGTAACCCACTGCCCCGTTCATCACCATTTCTCCGTACCTTTCCTCCTTCCGCCGCCTCCTTCGTGCTGTCTTGGTGACCAGTGACAGCATTCACTAAGTGATGCATCAACCACCCTTTCCTTTTCTAAAAAGTGCCACCTTGACCATTTTTTTTCTCATTCCCAGTCCCAAAGCTGCTCTGTAATGCTACTCCCACGGCCTTTATTTATGCCTTTTTATTTCTCCCTTGGATATTTTCAGAGTGGAATGGCATAGAAATCTTAAAGAATGTGGCAAACGTTTGGCAAAGCCTTTCAGAAAAATGGCGGATTTTGGACTGCTGAGTAGCACTAGGGAAGCCAGCCAGTTCTCATTAAGAAGAAATTTCCTGCCTCTTTCCTGACGCAAATCCCTTATGAAAATGCAAGGGTTAAAAGGTTACTAATGAATAATGTTTTTTGCCTAATTGGAGGACAGTTATTTTCTCATTGTTTTTTCATTGACCAGTTAAACAGGTTCACATCCTTTAATTTCCATGTATTTTCATATGTATTTCTATTTTTGAATCCTTTCAAGATTTTCTTCATTCATATTAATATTTAATTTAGAACTGGATGTTGGATCCTGGTCAATTCAACAGTTGTATATTCTTTGTCCTCAAAAAATTGGATACCTTATGGTAGAACATGGTAAAGAAATGTTGATTATATTTACAATGACATAATTAGACAAAGCAATTTAAGGCCATACAATACAGAACGTGTAATAAAAATGCTGAAAAAAATATGATCAAGCATCAGCATGTCTGTCATTGAGATGGGGCAGAAAAAAGTGAGCCCAATCATGGACTATTGATTAAGGGTTGACTACAAGCAGATCAGTGAGTTTTGGCTTCAGGGAAGTCTTAACGGGAAATGATTGTGGCAATTTAAAGAATGGCTGCCTGAGGAGATTCCCTTTCTGTTCCTTCACCTGTGGTTTCACCTCCAGCTGTGCTCCGAGGAGCCCCTTTAGGAAGGAGCTGGGCTCTGTATTTTCCCCCCAAGTGAGATGAAATCTGGGCTCCTACCTCTCACTTCCTCGGGAGCAGTTCCGGTCTCCTTTGTTTTAGATACTTGTTTTTTCTGTAATATTACATTTCAACACAGAGTTCTAGGGAAGAAAAAGAAGGAAAATCATTGTTATGGATAATGAATAAAGTTATTCTCTACGTAAAATATTCCTTTGTATTGTTTGGATTTTCTAGCAAAAGTCAGAATGTTAAAATTTTATTGTGAACTGCATTATTTATGTCTGCTATATGAATGTATGATGAGTCTATGATATACATGTTGGCATTTGTAAGGTTTACAACATTTTACTATTTGGGTCTCAAGTGAAAATTTTCTTTCACTTTTTGTAGTTGTAAATATGTAGAATTATAGACCTTAGCGGTGAAAGAAAACCCAAGGCAATGTCTGGGCCACCTTTCTGATTTTGGTGGGTAAGGTATAATTATTAACATTTTATAGATGCCATATCCAAGACTCAAAAAAGTGACTCGTTCAAGATCTGTTACGACAATGAGTGCCAACGAAAATGAGATCTTTGGTGTAAATTTGTATAAATTTTGCATTAAATATGCTTGAGTGCTCACATCTTGAACACTTTGCTGATTACTATCCACCAAAAATATTTAAAACATCAGTGGATTAAATTTTTATAGTTTCAACATGGAAATAATATATTACTTAATTGTCACTGATTTTTTAAATTTCTTTAATGAGTATCTTTCTTTTCTCTTTTGGTAATAGAAACTGAGCCCTTAGCCACCTGAAAGAGGCCTGCATACTCTCTTACCTCAGGGAGGTACTGAATGGCAATCTTGCATCTTCTGTTTTTTCTAGTGCCACGCACTGATCACAATACCTCCAGATTAAATCATCTTTGCCCTTCTGAAGCTTATCTTATTAGTCTCCCCCCCTCTCTGCCCCCTCTGTGTTGCTGTCATTTACCTCTCTCCCAGTTACTTCCTCTCCTTCATAAAAGATGAACCAACCAGCTAATTGTCTTCCTCTCTACCCTAAGCTACCATTACCCTGGGTGACTCCAGGTCCACATGAGCAACTCATACCATTTTCTAGAAGTTTCTTGACTTTTTCACCTCCACTGACCTTCCTTTGCACTTCATTTTAGCAGGCCTTCTATGGATATATTTAGGGACATGACCAAGATTGTTCCACCTTTGACTGAAAAAGCAACATTCCACTTTGCACCAGTCTACCAATCCTAAATGCCTTGTAGTCATGGTCCCAATCTATGGTAGTCGACCTTATAGAAAATGTGTGTTTGAGACAGCTAGCTATGTACAAGAGATTCACATTCTTCTTCCTTAATTCAGAGTTTTTGCTAGGGAGTGGTAACTGCTCAGCCAAGATTTTATAGTTCCTAGTTTATCTTGCATTTAAGTGGGGTGGTCACTAATTCTTGCCAAGAACCCGAGTTTAAGCAATGTGTGGTAATTCCAAGTCTAGGTGGTTAGAAGCAAATATACTTTCTCCAGTTTGCTGGCTGAATACTATGCCCAGGGGTGACCTTGGAAAGCATACGTTGAAGATATTAGGTCACCTGTTAACTTATGTCCCTGAATGTTGGAGCAGAACCCCTATCTCTCCTAATCGAGAATGCTCAAATGAGTGAATTATTGTATTAAACCACTGGAATAGTGGTGTTTGTTACAGAGCTAGTGTTGCTATGATTATTATTAATAAATAAATAAATACCTATACCCTTCATATTCCCCAGACAACCTTCTTGACTTTTTTCTCTATTCAATTTATATTACTTGGTTAACACTTTCTTGATAATCTTTAATGAGGTAAAACTTTGTCCTTATCTCTCTCCTGATGAAAAAAGTAAAAAACTTGGATGAGTCTAACTGGGAAGTATTTTGTTGACGTCTCTGCTATTCTGTGTTGCTGGAGAATATTGCATAACTATACAGAGTCAGACCAATACAAAGTCATGGTATCCAGCCTCACATGGATACTCAGTGTTCCTCAATTATTTTTATTGTCCCATTCACCTTGCTCTCAAATTCTCCTAAGTGGCTATTTCAAACACCCATCCTCAACTCATCCTTCAGCCCACTTTTATTCACCTTCATAACCCCCTAAACCTTTGAGCAGCACTCACTGTGTTGACCCCTTCCCTCTCTCTTTGTACCTTTCCCTCAGATTCTGTGACATTCATGATCCTGGTCTCTCTGTTTTGAAGTCCCTTTGAGGATTTCTCTTTTTCTAACTATTCCTTGAAAATTGGTGTTTCTTACAATTCTATACAAGGCTCTTTTTGATGTAATACAATCCTCATTTCTTCCCATGGATAAAAGCTTGTTGCACATGTATATGACTCCCAAAATGAAATCTTCAAGTACTGTACTCCTCCTATGCTGGAGATTGGTTATTTGGCTCCTCCTTCCTTTTTTTCAAGTTGTCAGTTTTATATCCTAACATTATATTCTCTATTGACTTCTGTTTACCCCACTGCCCCTTCTTGTTGAAAGTACCCTCATCCATTATGTGGATTATTGTGATAGCCTTCAAGTTGGTCCCTGCCTGCAGTCTTGAATGGGTGTTCTTAAATGTTAATTTTTCATATCACTCCCTTGCTTAAAAGTCTTTAAGGTGTTATGACCCCAACTAGTCAAAAAAATCTTGAGAAAGAAGAAGAAAAACTAGAGTCATCATGCCTCCTAATTTCAAATTATGTTATAAAGCTATAATAATTAAAACAGTATGACATTGGCACTAAAACAGACACAAAGATCAATGGAACAGAATAGAGAGCTCAGAAACAAACCCACACATATGTGGTCAATTAATTTATGACAAAGGAAACAAGAATGTACAATGGAGAAAGGACAGTCTCTTTAATAAATGGTATTGAGAAAACTGGTCCACTATCTTACACCATACATGAAAACAAACTCAAAATGAATTAAAAACTTGCACACAAACTCTGAAACAAAACTTCTAGAAGAAAAATAAACAATAAGCTTCTTGACATTGGTTTTGGTAATAATTTTTTTGGATTTGACAGCAAAATTAAAAGCAACAGAAGCAAAACAAACAAATGAAACTATGTTGAACTAAAAAGCTTCTGCGCAGCAAAGGAAACCATCAACCAAATAAAAAGGCTACCTACTGAATGGGACAAAATAATTTTGAATTATATATCTGATAAGGGGTTAATATCTGAAGTATATAAAGAACTCATACAACTCAACAGGAAAAAAAACCCCAAACAATCCCATTAAAAAATGGTTAAAAGATCCGAATAGACATTTTTTTCCAAAGACATACTCATGGCCAAGAGGTCCCTAACTGAAGAGGTACTCAGCATCACTTGTCATCAGGGAAATGCAAATCAAAGCCACAACGAGATACCTCCTTGCACCTATTAGAATGGTTATGAAGAAGATAAAAGATAAGTGTTGGCAAGGATGTGGAGAAGAGGAAGCCCTTGTGCATTGTTGATGGGAACACAAATTGGTACATGTACTATAGAAAACAGTATGGAAATTGTTTAAAAAATTAGAAATACAACTACAATGTGATCCATAATTCCACTTCTGGGCATTTATCTGAAGAAAATGAAAACACTAACTTAAAAATATATGTGCACCCAATGTTCATTGCAGCATTATTTATAATAGCCAAGCTATGAAGGCAACATGTATCCATTGATGAGTGAATGGATAAAGAAAATATAATACATTTATAAAATGGAATATTATTTAGACATAAAAAGATGGAAATCTTGTCATTTGTATAGCATGGTTGAAATTCAAATACACTATGCTAAAGAAATAAGTCAGAGAAAGATAAATACTGCATGATCTCACTTGTATGTGTGTCTAAAACAAAGCAAAATAAACCACAAACACACACCAAGCTCATAGATGAAGGGAACAGATTGGTGGTTGCCGGAGGTGGGGGTGGGGGTTGGGTGGGTGATACTGGTGGAGGGGGTCAAAAGGTATAAAATTCCAGTTACAAAACAAATAAACCATGGGGATGCAATGTACAGCGCGGTGACTACAGTCAATAATACTGTTTGTTCATTGGACAGTTGCTAAGAGGCTAACCCTTAAAATATCCCAAGAAAAATTTTATAACTATGTATGGTGATGCATGTTAGTTAACTAATCTTATTGTGGTAATTATGTTGAAATATATACAAATATCAAGTCATTATTTGGTACACCTAAAATGAATGTTACTTGTCAATTATGTCTCCATTTAAAAATCTTTAATGGTTCTTCATTGCTTTAAGAGTAAAACAGCAATAATTAAACACCAATACACTAATATTATAAGGCTAAACAAACCCAAGTATACACATTTGTTGATCCATTTTTAGCTGAAGCCATCATCTGAATTATTATACCAGTTTCCCAACTAGTCTCTCCGGTTCTCTTTATTTCTGCCTGGGACACATGTCCAAAACCATTTGCTCTATCTGATGTTGATCTATCTTTCAGGCAGTTTTCCTTTAGAAAGATAGGAAAGAACCCTGTGTATGAGCTTAGATACTCTTGCTAACAATATTTCCACATTCCCTCAAGCTTCTTTTACATGCAACAGCATCACAGTTTGTAGTATGATCTTCCTCTGTTAGCCTGTTCTATTGAATAATTAAATTGTGTCCATCTTACACAATATTATGTTTCTTGCACTTTGCACAATGCCTGGAACATAGCAGAGGCTTAAGTCATGTTTTTTAGTGTGGAACAAATGGATGAATGTTGTGTTTCATATTCCTTTGGAAGGTCTTTCCCCATTTTGATATTTTTTAGTGTCTGAATATCAAATTAGGTTAATCACGTGCCAAGAAACAGCTCTTGACTAAAAATATGTGTCTTACTCAGTTATCAAACCCATTATCTTGAATTTCACTCATGAATGGGATTTCTTCTTTCATTGCCTGCAAAAGCATTTCTCACTTTCAAGTTTATTTTACTTTCTACTTATCAGGACAATGAATATGTATCATTTGCTGTTCTCTGGGGCCTTTTGGTTTCTCAGTACTCTTTTGTAATAAATAAGTAATTTTTTAAATCTATGAAGATAAGCTTTAGATTAGAAATGTAGTAAAGGGTTTTTATCTACAAAGGGAAAATATAATTGAATAGAGGAAAAACCCTGGAAATATACCTGAAAGATTAAGATATATACGATGCATATAATAAACCTTTAAAACTTTGAGTTATTATCTTAATTATATTTTAAGTACCCACCATTTGAATTCTAAAATTAGAAATGGCATCAGCTATGAATTTAATGCACAGAATGACAAATACATGATGGCAAGGTGGCCACGGTACTTAACGATACTTTATATAGGTAAGAGAAATTATATCCCGGTGCACACTGAATATTATTTCATTCAGCGTGGGAATATGGGCAACCAACACAGTATATAAAGTCACTTTTTACTAAATCAAAAATGTGGAAACTGAATGGGGTCAGGGTATGCCACCTCAAAATGTGCTACTCTGGTATAAGGACTACTTTGAGCTGAAGGCAATTAAGAATCAACAGATGTGGGAATAGATCTCTTTCCTCCCGTCTTCTGCCTAGAAGCAGGGCATAAATTTCCCTTTGTGGAGGTGTCCCTTTCTCCTGTACCAGAAGGAGGTGAGCAAGTTTTGTCACTAAAGGGACAGCTGGTAACAGGGTGAGTCTGAATAAACAAACCTTACCAAAATAACCCTCATCTCCACCCGTTACCCTACACGTTTCCTTTTGACTTTGCCACAATTTATTGTCACTCAAAGTCTTAATCTTTCTTTTGCTAAAATGGCATATAAATCCCTGAGACTTATTTGAGTTTCACTTATTTTCTTGGAATTCTTATGCATGTAAAATATTGATAAACTGTATATTCCTTTTCTCCTGTTAATCTGTCTTTTTTTCAGTTAAATCTGTAGGCCCCTAGGCAATGAACCTGAGAAAGAAATGACGGAATAACCATCAACACTGCTTGGAAGCGTCTACTTAGTGAGGCTTATTTCTGGTTAGTTTCTGATGTATCCAGAAGGCCCTCAATATGAACTTTTCACAATGGAAAAAATCTTTGCTTTTTGTACAAGCACAGGCAAATGAATCAAGGTGAAAATGCTAGAGAGAGAAGATACACATGGGTTTTCAGACACCTTAATAGTTGGGGAAGTTTAGAATCAAGGACATGGGAGGGATTCACTTTGGATAAGGATAGAAAGACAAAGAATACACAATTACGTGTAATAAAGATGTGCAGAATACGACAATTGATGGAACTTCCATGGAATGAGCCTTGGTTTTACAATGAAGTAGGAGGCAAAGACAGGCCCTTGGTTAGATTGGAGTCTTTTATCCTCAGTGTTTACCACTGTACCTGGATATTACAGCTTAAATGGCCTCCCTCCCTCTTACCTAAATCCATATGTTGAAGTCCTAACCCCAATACCTCAGAATGTAACTTTGTGTGTAGGGTCTTTGTGGACATAATTAGTTAAGATGAGGACATTCTGCAGTAGGTTTATTCTCATCTTAAGTAATTATATCAACCTGATTGGTGTCTTTGTAAAAAGGGGGAAATTTGTACACAAACACACATAGAAAGAAGACAATGTGAAGAACCCTAGGGAAAAGATGGTCATCTAGAAGCCAAAGACAGGTGTCTAGAACAGGCCCTTCCTTCACAGCCTTCTGAAGGAATCAACTCTACTGAGACCTAGACTTTGGACTTCTAGCCTTTACAGCCACGAGAAAATAAATTTCTGGTTTTTTATACTACTCAGTCTGGGGTACATTACCACAGAAACTTTAGCAAGCAAATACACTGTCCATGATAGCAGGAAGTCACTGGATGGTAAATTGGCTTGGTGAGTGAATAAATAAATGCATAAGAGGAGAGATGACCCTCAGGTTGAAGAGAACAAGGGAAATTTCAATTAGTTTTTAGGTTATCCTGAGGATCAAAATTGTACTCCAAGTTCAGTTGATAATGTAGAGAAAATTGTAAATTCAAAATTCAGATGAAGACAACCGGAAGGAAGGAGATAAATTAATGGCGTGTAAATAATGAGATGGAGCAAGGCAAGGATAAATCCTTTTTCCTATCCCACTGAATTAAAGGGGAATTGGAAAAAGTGAAAGTTTAACACAGTGAGGAGCTGAGAATGTGATATAAAAAATACTCATTGTCTTTGCTGTACTAGATCTTATCTTCATTAACATGTCATTGAAGTACTCTAGAGATCTCTCTGAAGCTACTAGCATCCACAAAGCACGTGGGTATCAAGCCAAGTGCCCGAAGATGTCCGTGCATACTGATGTTTCCTACTTTGGGAGCTGATAATTTTGGTATTCTGTTTGAATAAGCCCTTTGCATATTTCCTTATTCTCTACTTTGATAAAATTGTGAATGATTTCAGATGTCCTTCACATCTCCTTAAGTACTTTGAACACAAGGTGATCTGCTGTAGAAACCAAGAGGAAAACACAAATGCTTTCTAGGTAATAAATGTCAAAATTTAGCCATTAAGTTTCAAAGATGTGGTTTATAGGCAACATCTATAAAAGTGAATAACAGATGATGACAAGTGCCCTGTTTGTTATTGAAAATAGCAGAGCATTAAGAAATGACACTAGGTTATAAATGTAATTTATGTTATTTACATTTTGGTCTCCATAGTGAAATATTTACAGGATGAAGTTGGATGGACAGAAGAGTGGCTGCCATGGTTAAGAAGTTGCAGAGAAGATCCTCTGTGCATTGTACAGTCTCACAGGACGTCAACGGGCCTGCAGCACGTTGTTTGCTGAGCTTCGGAGAGAACCCAGGCTAAGGGTCTCCCAAAGATTCTTCATGACCTGGAGGTGCTGCTCTTTACTGGGCTTGGGTCCTTCCCGTTGGAAAGGCTTCCTGTTTCTCATTTCTGTTTTTTTCACTGCAGTCATTATGCTTCTAGTGTTATTGAGCTAACTTAAGCAAAATTATCTCTTAAAGTCACACAATTGACTTCCATCCAGAAGGATCATACAGAAAATGCATGTTAGTGGCCACTTTCATGGTGGACTAATTACCCTGGGAAGTAGGTAAACTATAAGAAAATTTTAGAGTTAATATCCCATTTTCTTATGTTGGTACAGGTAATTAAATGATTTTCCTGCCTTGGATGTCATTTAACCTATTTCCTCTTCTGTAAAACTTGGAGAGCTACCAAACTGCATCTTTTAACATAGGGTATATGGGAAAATATGCTACATTTTGGTGTTAGTCAAGATTCTTCATATATGTGTGTGTGTATACATACAGAAAATATATATGTATTACTATGTTATATATACAAATAGATAAATTATATATGTATTTATATTTATGAACATACATACATATGTATACGTGTGTGTATATATAAAGAGGTTTATTATAAGGTATTGGCTCAAGAGACTTTGGGAACTGAGAAGTCACATGACTTGCCATCTGCAAGCTGGAGACCCAAGAAATCTTGTGCAGTTCAAAGGCCTGAAAACTTGGAAGCTGATGATGTAGATTTCAAACTGCATTAGAGGCCTGAGAACCAGGCATGCCAATGTTCCAGATCAATCAATCAGACAGAGTGGATTCAATCTTCCTCTACCTTTTTGTTCTCTTTGGGCCCTCAGAAAAATGGTCAATGCTCACCCACACTGGGGAGAGCCATCTGCTTTATTCAGTTCACCAATTCAAATGTTAATCTTTTCTGGAAACACCCTGGCAGACTCACCAGAAATAACATTTAGCCAGCTCTCTGGGCATCTCTTGGCCCAGACAAGTTGACACAGAAAATTAACCATCACAACTACCCAAACCATGATGCTGCCTTCTTTCCAGAACTTGATTTCAGTTCCACGTTGCTATTCAACCAGTCACTAAGTCATGCTATATAGTTAAATTTTTATAGCTTTCCTAGCTGAACCATATCCTGCTTTGTAGCCTCTTGTCCTGGAGTAGATTTATGTTTATTTTTCACTACTCTCTCCCCTTCTAGGTACCGTTATGGCACTTATTTTAGCCTGTCCCATGAATCTCTTAGGTAAGGTCTTCCTGTTACTCCCTAAGGACTTACCAAATTGCTAGACACACAGCAGACATTGTGGACATTGCAGAAATATAGAGTGTGAAGAAATATAAAGTGTTTTCATGATTAATTTCCTGAACTCAGAGTGTATTCAAAGTTTGACAACTACACTGAGGTTGCCCAGGAAGTTTGCAGATCAGCGGGTCCCTCCCAGCCTACCTACAAATGCCCGGGGTAGTCAGGTCATTTGAGAACCAAAGAGAACCTGGTGAGAAACAAATAGAATGTGTTTAAATATTAGTTTATTATCACTGTTTATTATTTTTGCTAAGATTTGTTGAGCACTTACTACTGTATTTTGCCATGCATAATGTGCCCCCATGTATAATGCACACCCATGTTTTTGGCCCAAACTTTCAAGGAAAAAAGCTTTCATTTTAATTTTTTAATTCAATTATTTATTTATTTATATTTTGAAACAAAACCGATTATCATATTCCAGGGTATTATTTTGCACATGGATATCATTATTTCTTTCTATAGTTACACTTTTAATGCATAAGCATAAATAAAACAATTTAAAACATTTATTTATATATCTCTCTATATATGGAATTAGTACTACCCATGTATAATGCACATCCTTATTTTTCCCTCAAAAATTTGGGCAAAAAAGTGTGCATTATACACAGCAAAATATGGTATGTACTAAACACCAGAGCCAAGCTCTTTATGTTTAACAGTCATTATGGGGAAGGTATTATTATCTCTATTTTTCAAATATGGAAATGAAGGCTTAGAGTATTAAGCAACTTGCTCAAAGTCATGGAGCTTACTTGGCCTTTGAGTGAACAGAATTTGAACCTAGGTCTGTCTAAATTTTCAGCACATTGTGATGACCAGAAAGATAACCTTTGTTACTAAAGTTATGTTTGAGAAATGATGGACCCAGACACTGCCTGAGAGCAAACACCTTAGTGGCATTGCTCAGAGGGTTGTCAGTACTGCCTCTGACAACTCAGCTCCCTTCTCCAGCTTGTTCCCGAGCATTTGTTTAACTCTGCCTCACATTCTTAGGCATATATTTCCTAAAAATACGTCCAGGTATAGGTTGGCTGTCCTTGTACTATGTTCCCTTCAAAGGTACAATACCAGTTCGATTTGAAGAAGTGATTTTTGCCTGAACACCCCTGCTACATAAGAATAAAGGGATGTCTCCATTTCCCTTGTGCAATTACTGTATAACCTACTCTGACTCCTGGACTCACAAAGGGTATATACTTACATGACCCTGGTTATTAATCCCAGGGTGATTTTAGGGTTTATGTGTGCATATGTGTGTGTGTGTGCATACATACTGGGAGAACAAAGATAAAACATGATAAATTATTGTTAACCTTAAGATCTCTTCATTTTCTTTAGTAATTGCACAACAGGCACATGTGAAACTAATTACAGAGGGTCACACTCAATATGGCACCGGTTAAAATACTTCGGGTTTATGTTATTTGTTAAAAGACTGAACATGGGGAAAAATTCAGTTTTTGTAATTTCCAAAAGGAGTCCAATAACTATGTTAAATCACTCACTATATGTCAGGTATCTTTCTAGTTCAATGAAATGATTCTCTCTGAAAAAGGCACATCTTGTTTTGTTTACAAAGATCTCTAGTGCATTTTTTGGGGGGGCCTTTTCTATTCCACTCAGCAAATTGGATTTTACCCAAACCTTTCATATGTGCTGTATTATTTGACCATCTGTTGTTTTTTACACATTGTTTTTCTCTCTAGGTTTTATTTATTTATTATTTTTAAAGTTGTCCATCAGTGAGTTGCCCATTTAATAATTTCAGAGGTATCTTGTTTGCACGTGAAGTAATGTCAAACTTTTTGATGCCAGATACCAGCTACATTGTTTAGGATCAAGAATTTCAGCTGCACATATTTGCCCATTTTTATGTAAGTATTATTGGGACTTGCTTTTCATAGTCTTAAAATATATCTCTGCAGTAAAGAGGGAACCATGGAATTACCATAGAAATTCCAGTTTGAGGCTAATATTATCACAAAACTAAGCAATCCATTTTCCCTACAAAATCCATTTCTAATAAAGAATTCAATAAAGTAGCAGGATCCAAAATAATATCCAGAATTCAGTTGCATTTATTATATAATAATAAACTACCAGAAATGGAAACTAAGAAAATAATCCTATTTACAATTGCATTAAAAAATACCTAAGAATATATTTAACCAAGGATGTAAAAGACCTGTACTTGGAAAATTACAAGACATTAGAGAAAGAAATTGAAAAAGATTCAAATAAATGGAAGCATATACCATGTTCATGGATAGGGAGAATTAACATAATTAAAATGTCCATGCTACCCAAAGCAATCTATAGATTCAACACAATTACTATCAAGATACCAATGATGTATTTGGTATCTCAAACAACATTGCAAAAATTTATATGGAACCACAAAATATCCACAGTAGCCATAACAATGCTGAGAAAAAAATACAAAGTTGGAGGAATCATGCTACCTGATACCATACCATACTATACTAAATGGTAGTAAGAAAACAGCATGGTACTGGCATAAAACAGATGCATAGATCAATGGGCCAGAATAGGGAGCCCAGAAATAAACCTACATCTTTATGGTCAATTAATATTTGACAAGGGAGACAAGAATATTACAGTAGGGTAAAGACAACAAAGGAAGCAGGAACATACAATGGGATAAAGATAGTCTATTCAATAAATGATGGAAAAACTGGACAGATATGTGCAAAAACATGAAACTAGACCACCTTCTTATCCCATACAGAAGAATAAATTCAAAACGCATTAAAGACTTAAATGTAGCTGGGGAGGGCTGGGGCGGTGGGCTGGGATGGGAGTAGAAGACAGAAAACTATATAAGAACAACAATTAAAATAAAATTAAAAAAAGACTTAAATGTTAGACTCAAAATCATTAAAAACCATAGAAGAAAACGTAGGCAGTAAAAACTCAGACATTTCTCATAGCTATATTTTTCTGCTACATCTCCTTGGGCAAGGGAAACAAAAGAAAAAATAAATAAATGGGACTACATCAAATGAAAAAGTGTTTGCACAGCAAAGGAAACCACCAACAAAATGAAAAGACAACCCACAAATGGGAGAACATATTCACTAATATGATATGTTCATATCATATGTTCATCTGATAATGGGTTAATATCCAAATTTTATAAAGAACTTATAAAACTCAATACCAACCCCCATCACAAACAATCCAATTAAAAAATGGGCAAAGGACTTGAGTAGACACTTCTCCAAAGAGGACATACAGATGGCCAATAGACATGTGAAAAGATGCTCAATGTCACAAATCATGAGTTAAATTCAAATTAAAATCAGAATGAGGTATCACCTCACACCTGTCAGAATGGCTATCATTAATAAATCAGCAAACATCAAGTGTTGGAGAGGATGTGGAGAAAGAGGAACCCTTGTGCACTGTTGCTGGGAATGCAGATTGGTTCGGCCACCGTGAAAAGCAGTATGGAGCTACCTCGAAAAATTAAAAATGGAACTTCCTTATGACCCAGTGATTCCACTTCTGGGAATACATCTGAAGAAACCTCAAACATTAATTTGGCAGAATATATGCACCCCTGTGTTCATTGAAGCAATATTTACAACAGCCAAGATTTGGAAGCAGCCCATTTGGCAATCAGTCAATGAGTGGGTAAAAAAGCTGTGATACATTTACAGAACAGAATACTACTTGGCTGCAAAAAAGAAGGAAATCTTACCTTTTACAATAACATGGATGAACCTGGAGAGTATTATGCTAAATGAAATAAGCCAGCCAGAGAAAGATAACTCCCATATGATTTCAATTATATGTGGAATCTAATGAACAAAATAAATTAACTAGCAAAACAGAAACAGACTCATAGATAAAGAGAACAGACTGACAGCTGTCAGAGGGGAGGGAGGTTGGAGAGCAGGGTGAAGGGATTAAGCAAAAACAACAATGACAAAAAAAAACCCTCCTAGACACAGACAATGGTTTGGTGATTACCAGTGAAAGGGCGGTGGGGGGGAGGTAGAAGAGGGTAAAGGAGGAATAAATGGTGATAAAGGAGATTTGACTTAGGTTGGTGAACACACAATACAATATACAGATGATATAATATAGAATTTTACACCTGAAACTGATATAATTTTATTAACCAATGTTATACCCAATAAATTCAATTAAAACCCGCCCCCACAATTTCCAACCAGGAGCAAAGGGAGAGATCAAGGGCTATGGAAGAGGTTTGGAAGTGGAGAAAGGGAGACCGAAGACAGGGAGACAGACAGGGGAAGGCGTGTAAGGAAAAAAAAAGCAGTTCATTTTCCACACACATTTCCCTTCCTCATTAGCACTCATCACCCTTGTTGTGTCAGAAAACTCCAAGTCTGAGGGCAAGATTAGAGTCACCAACCGCTTGAGATCAGCAACATGATTCATGGATGTAAAACAGGCAATGTTTGGAAAGGCCAGGTGCTGGTTTATGCAGCTGGTCTGAGACAGACATCGCAGATGGGTCAAGGCCGACTTTGGAAGACTATCTGTTCCTCTTTCCATAAACATGAAAAATTGGTTGAGTTTACTGGATGTGGTAGTCGTCTTCTCCATCAGGATGTGTGTTTCCATTCACCAATGTCAAAAGACTAAATGTCACCATCAGTTTTGGAAATCTCAAAGGGCAAAGCTATAAAAGAGGTATAAGTGTTTTCTTCTTTTAAGAACTATTTGAAACTGGCATGGGTCTTGAACTGTGATTTATATAAATTGAGATGCATTCACGGAAAAAAGAGGCTATTGTGGAACCTACTGGGATTTTGGGATACTGACCTATTGTCGGTATTATAATACTAAATTAGTAAACTTAAACTTTATCTCTCTCTCTCCTATTAACTGAATTAACCAGGTTACCTTAAATGAGTCACTTACTTTTTGTACCTCAAGTCTTCCTTTTGCAAATCTAAGTTAAGTTGATATACAGTATAAATAAGGTTATTTTAAATCCCTGGATCTTCAGGTATTTTGTAGATGCTTATAACATTTTCTATCTACCAGATGAATTCATAAATCAGTCAGATTTCAGAAAAATCAGACATGGAAATGGCAAACCCTGTTCTCATTTGACACTTCATCTGTCCCTGACAGATAAGCTTTGTTAATCGTTGCTTTCTGGCCTAAAATGCCAGTTTTCTTGAACAAAACAAAACAAAATCATTGCTACTTCATTAAGTTATTTTTCAAAAATCATTTGAATTTGCTCATTGTGTTTTATTTTGAGCAAATCATGTGTTTTTAGGCTCTGCTCCTGAATATTTTATAAACAAATTTTTTCTTTTAGATTGAGTCTGTGGTCTTCATTTTAGAATAATGATTTGTCTTTGAATCTCTCTCTAAATTCAAACTAAGAGTGTAATATTTCTCAGAAAGCATCCTGAGTAAAATTAATAATAAAGGATTTTATAGAATATGCCTCAGGTTTATCATTAAAACACTAATTCAAGTTCTTGCATTAACTTCAGGGAAAGGAGATATCAGAAGAAAAAGTAGGACACATTACTAAGAATGATCTCTAAATTAAATTATTGATTGGGTTATTTTACTCATTCAGTAGATTCTTGATTCTAACTATATATAACAATTTAATTAATCAGTTTTATGTGAAGTTGAACATCAAATTTGATTGCTTAATAGAATCACCTGGGTAGCTTAAAATTTGATACACAGGTCTTTCCTGTAGATATTGTGATCCGGATATTGGGGTTTGGCTTGGTATTAGTTGCTAAATTAATTAACACAAGGAGGCCATTTGATCGATGTGGCCCTAAGGCAGAGAGGGCCTACACAGACAAATCAACATCTAAGCCTGTAAATGCCTCAAGCTTATGAAATTAACACCTAAGGACAGCCAATCACAAGCACGCATGTGGGCTTTAAGCCAGTGATTCTCACCCTTTTTCATCTCATGGCACTCAAACTAATTACCAAAATTCCGTGGCACACCAAAAAGTATATTATAGTTTTGGCTGATGTGACCAAAAAAAATAGGTATAATTTTGATTCATTCACACCAGAGGGCAATTTTGTATTGGCTGTTGTCATTTTTTATTTGACAATCTAAGGGAAAAGAGGTCAGGGCCCCTGACTAAATAGTCAGGCATTGCATGTTTTAAAAATTCTCCTGGAACACCAGTATGCTGCAGCACACTGGCTGAAAAATCGCTGCTTAGAGCTATAGCCAATCAATAATTTCATTGTTTTTTTTGCTTCCACCTTTTCTCTATAAAAGTTCTTCCCCTGACTCTTGCCAGTGGAGCACTGCTAACCACTTGTGTTTTCGCATTACCTGATCAGAATTGTGTTTTGCTTAAATAAATTCTTAAAATTAAAATAGAAAAAGGTACTTGAGGATAAAGTACAAGACAGAGGGTAAACACTGCACTGACAATACTACCTCCAGCTACAATGAAGCTTCAAACGTCAGATTGCATTTTATCCTTCTCACCTGGAGGATTTGCACTTGTCAAATACTACCTTAGATTGGTAGTGATGAAATCTTCCTAGGCTTCTGGAGGGGTTATCCGACTAATTCTCTTCTAGGTCCATTTTCTATGTTATTGTAGCAGTGATTAGAAATAAACCTTTGGCCTTTTCTAATCAGTCTTTGGCAACACTATCACTCTAAAACAGGAGAATAAAAGCATTTTTTTTAAAGACTTCCGTGTAATTTCTTTTTAGAAATCTTTGAGAACAATTTTTCCATTAAGTATAATGAAAAACTTTGCTTTTTTTGCACATATATTGAATATTTACAAGGGTCTAAGAGATCTTTGTTCTAGACAGATTTTGAAAAATTTCTGGAGAAAGCTGGATTGGCTTTCACATAAGCATAATTATTTAGAAAATACACCCGATTCCTTCCTAGCCAACAATCAGTCAAAATACTACAGCCTTTAACAAAAAATAATAGTTGCCACTCTAGGAAATGAAAATAAGAAAGTTGGCATATACAGCGTTTCTGCAATTACAAATGTCATCTGGGTGCTTTGCCCTGGGTCCACCTAGGTGACCAAGTGTCATCTCATCTCCTGCATGTAGCCAAGAAAGATAATCACTACTGGGTCCCCACATGGAGAAATTTGGGTTTAGAGTGAACTGCAACTGAAGTTACACCTGGAGGTAATGCTGACACCTGTTTGCAGAATTTACCTCCAAATTGTTTTATTTTTGAAGAGGTTCTGGAAAGCTCCTCAGGGCAACCTTTCAATATTTCTTTGAGAATTAAAATATTTTGCTAATCATGTAACAGAATTTAGAAATTGTTCCAATATCATCAAACACTTTCTGTATTGAGCTGTATCACTGAAAAAATAAACTCATTCATGTAATGAAATGGAAAAGCTTTAAATAGAATCTGAAAGAGGGAAAATACAAAATAATGCCAGACAGAGAAGAGAGTATAAACAAGCAGGTCATAGCATTCTATATAGTAGTTATTAAAGTTGAGCAGCAAATTTGATTCTAGGTTTCCTGGTTTTCAAAGAAAAACTGGAACAAAAAATTACATATAGCTCTATAAGGTGAAAACACTAATTCTCAGGGAAATATTTACATTTGTCTCAGAAAAGAGAGAGATACAATTTAAATTTCATTGTCTGAGGGAGAAGAGCTTAACTGCACATTCTTGGTGTCCTCTTGGGTCAGTAAATTCCTTAAACCTTTATTATTATTATTTATTATTATTATTGTGCAATTACAGTTGTCCCCATTCCCCCCCCCGTTACTCTCCCCTGCCTACCCCCACCTCCCACCATCAATCCTTCCCACTTCCCATTGTCTTTATCCACGTGTCCTTTGTACATGTTCTTTGACGACTCTTCCCCTTCTTTCACCTGTTATCCCTCTTCCTTCTCCCCTCTGGTTACTGTTAGTTTGTTCTTTATTTCCACGTCCCTGGCTATATTTTGCTCACTTGCTTGTTTTGTTGATTAGATTCCACTTTCAGGTGAGATCATATGATACTTGTCTTTTACTGCCTGGCTTATTTCACTTAGCATAATGCTCTCCAGTTCCATCCATGCTGTTGTGAATGGTAGGAGCTCCTTCTTTCTTTCTGCTGCATAGTATTCCATCGTGTAAATGTACCACAGTTTTTTGATCCACTCATTCATTGAATCCCCAAATCTTTAAGGTTTGTCACTTTTGGTTGGAGTTTTGGGAAGGCTGGCAGTCAACGTCTTCTGGCTCCGTGAATACGAAGTGTGCTAATGGGATCTTTCCATTGAGCCCTCATTATCCACCAGGTCTGAGGATTTATGAGAAGTTAGGTTTACGTTAACCCACCAATTCTCAAATAATGTCACTACTACCATTATGTACATCTCAGTTGGAGTCATTCCTGGAATAAAATTATATCCACATAAGCCATTTGGATGCCTGTTGCTTTTAATTTATGTAGTATCTATAGATTGTTCAGGGTGAAAATTAAGAAGAGTTTTCATCCCTACTCAGTGCCTCAGAATCACCTGTGGAAAAATACTTAAGTATTTCCAGGCTTCACATGTGTTCTACAGAATTGGAATACCCAGAAATAAAGGTCTAGCATTAATATTTAAAAAAATTTGCAGGTAATTTTGATGCAAATCCAGGGGTGAAGACCACAGCAATAGTTGTTGCTACTGTTTGCCAAAGAAAAAAGATATATGTGAAGAGGAAGAGGAGGAGGAGGAAAAATGAACAACTACCTTAACATATTGGTACCAGCTTCTGTATTTTATAGTTGCCTCAGAATACAGTCAATTCTCCTTAAAAATTTCTTCATGTCTATTTAGAAAGAACATGGCATTTAAAAAGTACAATTGCATAGTTAGTACTTCTTAAAACATTTAATTTAAAAAGACTTTGTAATATATTAAAACTTCTGTAATAACTTGATCCAGTATCCCCTGGCCACCTCTATTCATGCACTGATCTCGTATATCTTCCCTTTTCATTTTCTATTTTTATTCAGTTTACTCAAGAGGCCCCAAATAATGTAGAGTGGAGATTACATGGAGCCGAGTTAAGTCAAAATGATTTTCAGAAACTCTCTGTTTGTTATGTCTTATTTCTGTAGTAGCTACGACCAAGAACAGATGGTCTCTGAAACAGGAAGGCTGTACACAGTGTTACCTCAAACAAACACCTCTGACGGCTCCGAGGTACAGAGGGGTCACTGATAATGAAACACCATTTCACATTTGACGTCAAGCTTATCTCTGAAGTTAGACATCTGTTTCTGCTTGTCATGAACTTTATTAGTCTTCTTTTATATACAAGCCTCACACAATATGTCAGTATGATTCATCTCAAATTGGAGTGTGTTTTAAATAAGCAAAATCATTGTGTAGTTTAAATTAGAAGAACAGACATCTTATTCTTATTTGTGGTGTGAATTTGATACTCTACCATTTAATTGGGTTGGCTTTGAGTCTTGGTCAGATGACTCGTGGTCAGAACCCACCTTAAGATCCCCAGTTCCAAGGGTTTTAAAATCATCATATTTATCCCAAACCTCCATCTCTTTGCCTGGAGGCCACTATTTTTAAATACAATAAACAGGTGCCAGAGATGATTTCTACTTCCTGTCTTCTCTTCCCTCCATTTATTAATACTCTTCTCTGATTCTCTCTTTGAAGTTTGTTGCTGTTGTTCAGTTTTTGGGTCTGTTCTCTCTATTCATCCATCTGGGTCTCTTACATTTTCCATTTTGTGATGGCCCCAGGAATGCTCCCATTTTGACTGGTGTATTTACCCGGAGGCTGGATAATTGCCATTATAGAGGGTCTGGCACAAATAATGCCCCTTTTTTATTATAAAATATTTTATTACAAAATCATAAGCATGTAATTCTGTAACATAACAACACCCCACTCAAGCACACCATATGACATTTTAGGTGAAATGTTAAATTAAAGCTATAAATTATTACACTGATATTATTACCGTACCAACCACACTCAAGCAGGCTTTGCTTCTGCTGACCCTATATATTTGGGAAGGAGCTCAGAGAGTAGTTTTTGACTCTTTATATGCCTGAGGTTTTTACATTATTTGAATTTTGTTTTGTTAGGAGTTGAAAACTTTTACTACAATATGCAAATAAATTAGGGAAGATACTTAAGTTCATATGATAAAAATGAAAAACTGGACTTCCTGTGACATGAGATATTTTAACACCATTGTAGTCTGCACTTAAAGAAATGGGATAGAAATATCAGTACCACGTTTATTAGTATTTACATTTTAAGCACTTGTTTGCACATGGCACTGAGCAAGGAGCTGACCGCACTGGGGGCTGTGAGTTCACATTTCCACTCTCAAGGAACATACAGTCTGGTTGGTTAGAAAAGACAAAAATATCACCACAGAGAGTTCAGTATGTCTTCACTTGGATCTAACTTTCCCACTTCAGAACATTTTAGCTTGGAACTGACTTTCCTGATATCTGAATGTTAGTAGAGAATATTGTAAAACTCTTATGATTGACTCCATTACACATCTATTAAATTCCTACTTTATCTGGACCTTCAGTGGGACTCTGACTTAATTCTAATCAATTCCTTTTTCCATGTCTCACAGCAATTATCTCTGGGCTGTTAGCATGGTTCCTAGTTGTCCAGTAATTAACTGTTGTAATTAGGGCAGGAGGATAATATTCCCAGACTGCAAAATCCTGATAAAATGAGGCAGATGGGGTGTGGACTCAGATTTGTGGGTTTGCATATCAAACTCATGCTTCTAGGCACATGATTTACTACTTCCAAGGAATAGCTAACTCTGGGAGGGGCAATTCTTCCCTTAGCAGCCAGGCTCCAGATGCCAGAAGATGAATACAGAAAATAAAAAAATATAGTCAATATAGTGAGTGTTGTGGGTAATATAGAGACACCATGAACAATTCTTTCATCTCTCAAATCATCAATTTTTTTCTGAGAGAGAGAAAGAAAGAGAGAGATTAGCTGAAAACAGTTATGCAAGAGAGAACAAAGTTAGGGGACTTTGATCATCTGATTTCAAGAATTACTATAAAACTGCAGTAGCTAAGACAGGGTGGTGATGATATAAGGAGGGATAAATAGAACAATGGAACAGAATAGATACATGGAAATTAATTGATTATAAAAATGTTGCCAATTCAATCAAATTAATTCAATGGATAAAAACAAGTCTTTTCAAGAAATGGGGGCTGAAATAACTGGTAAATAAATGGGGGAAAAGTGAACCTTGATGCTTATCTCACACTGCACTCAAAATGAATTTGAGTGAATCATGAACCTAATATAAAACATGAAATTATAAAGTTCCTAGAGGAAAAAGCTTCATCCATGAGAATAAAAGCTTCTACAATATCTTCATGATCTTGGAGAGGGCCAAGATTTCTTAGAGAGAACAAAAACAAACTCTAATAGAAAGAAAATCAAGAAATTTACTTTATTGAATTTAATATATAAGGAACATCTCAATAATAAAAAAAAAAACAGACCAATGAAAATGAAAATGAGCAAGGCTCTTGAACAGTTATCTCACTAAGGAGGCTATTCAAATGGCTAATGATAAAAGGAAGACGTGCTCGCCCTGGCTGGTGTGGCTCAGTAGACTGAGTGCTGGACTGTGTGAACCAACGGGTCATGATTCGATTCCCAGTCAGGGCACACACCTGGGTTGTGGGCCAGGTCCCCAGTAGGGGGCACACAAGAGTCAACCATACATTGATGTTTCTCTCCCTCTCTTTCTTCCTCCCTTCCCCTCTCTAAAAATAAATAAATGAAATCTTAAAAAAAGGGAAGAGGTTCTCAACATTATTAGTTATCAGGAAACTACAAATTAAGTTTATAATATAGTACCAGTTTATTCACTGGTGCCCCATACACAGAAGTCAGGGAGAGAGAGAAGAGGCCAACCATTCTAGGTTGGTAGGTGGCAGGTTTCATATAAGCAAGGGAACTTCTCATTTGCAAGATGAATAGGTCTCCACATGTGCCTGCCAGGACTAAAAAACTTACATAGAGGCCTTAACAAGATTCAGTCACGTTCAGTCCAGATGGTCTCAACTCACTCAAGGCCACGTCCTGGAAATGGCTCCTAGCATGGGAAATGGTGGGTGGAATGCACATTCCAAGTACGGAGGAGGGGATAAGGAGCCTCTGATTGCACAAGTCCAGGTCGCAGGTCAACGGGCCATCTCAATGACCTCCTGCAACCGTTAGGTAGTTTCATATAAAATTAAACATAAATTTATTTTAGGGCCTAGTAATTCTACTCCTAAGTATTTGCCCCAAAACACATGTTCCAAAAAGAATTGCATAAGAAGGTCCAAAGCAGCATTATTCATAACAACCTAAAATTAGAAACATCCCAGATGTTCATCAACAGGGAAACAGACACATTGTGGTACACTTCTACAACGGAATACTAACCGGCAACAAAGAGGAACAAACTACTGATGTATGTAACAACACGAGCAACTCTCAACAATCTCGGGACCAGGCAAAAGAAGACAAATGAAAGAGATTACATATTGCTTGAAAGTGACACATGCTGATTCTGCCTATATTCCATTGGTCAAAGCTAAGGTGACTCAACATTTAACGCAGCAGGGATGTGCAATTATCCCATAGGAGTAGAACTGAATATTCGGCAAAATAATTCAATTTATCACCCTTAGATTATGACATAAGGGCAATCTCCATATTACGGAAATTATTGCTTTATGTTTGATTTTTTTTTTGCCAGAGTTTAATTTATGTTTTGACTAGGTTTTGGCAATAGAGACTAAAAATGTAGTTTTTTGTTCTTGGTCCTATAATTAAGTGGAATCAATAGTTAATGCCTATCCTGTTGCAGTAATTTATCCATTCATTACTTGTTTGGCTGCAGTTTATCTTCTATTAGTTTCTTAAGAAAAGATTTATGTACATTATGGCCTATGGGTTTTAAAATGTTTTAAAGTATTTTTGGTTGCCTTTTAGGTTGAATGAATAAAGTTTGGCTATGTATGAAATTCTTGGGTTGCACTTTTTTTTTTTTCCCCTAGAAAATTCAGAGCTAGTCAGTTCTTACCATAGAGGCTACTTGATTGTTTTGCTTAGATTCTTTCATTTCTCTGTTTCATTACAATTGTAAAATGCAGATGATAATAGCACGTGTCTCAGAACTGTGAGAATTAGAGTTCATGCAGGTAAAACATAAGCTGAATTATCATAATTTATTAACCTGGTTCCATTTTATTGTGGAAATATTGGGTCTCCTTCACCTATCTTCCTAAATATAAACCACCTTTTCCTTTCTAATGTTTTAAAATCTTGGCTCATTTTATTTTACTATGTTTTTGTATAACTGCTTAATGTTTCTTACAGCATTTTCGTTACATTTGCTTTTTTTGTGCCACTTTCAGTTGGATGCTCATTTCTGTGATCTCTTGTTTTCCTTCTACTTCTTTCTTGGGCCAATCTAGCTTATTTCCCATTATTTTTTGTCATGACTTCTATGAATTCTAGTATCTTTGATTTGTGTTTTTGTTTTAGAGAGGCACTTGTTTCATTATGCTTTTCATATGTAATACACTATATTTGGCTACAATTTTTATTTGTTCCATGTGATTTTTTATTTTCTTTGTTGCTTTCATCCTTAAAAAATAGAGTTATGATGTTTTCCTTTGTAATTATTCTTCCTTTTTGAATGAGGTGAATTGTTCCTGGATCAACTGTTTTCAGGAGAGTTTTAAAAAGAGAGGACAGTTTTACCATCCAGACTAACAGGAATTCTACTGATGCCATAGGGCCACATAAATTCTTTTAGCTTTTAGTCCTCTCAATTAATTAAAAACATAATTTAGGCTATTTTTGGTATTCATCTTTGTCTCCCACTTACATAGCTGCTAAAATATAGCTTGTCGATATGTTTCCAAAATTAGCTCCACTCTCTCAGACTTGATGCCCAGCAGGGACAAGGAGGTTTGCACTAGCTGACACACCTCGTTTATCTTGCTTCAAGTATGGGGTAATTTTTTCAAATATCTTGGGGCATGCCACTTGCTTAGAGAAGTACGCCCTGGTAGCGCTTTTGAGTTTTCAGCTGTAGTTCTTCTCTCTTTATATCTTCCTGTCTTCCCTCTTTGACCTTCACAACCTTTTGCATCCTTTCTTTTGTTTTTGATTTGGAAGTTCCAATTTCTCTAGTTTAAACAAAGATAGATTTCGATTTCAATTTCTCATATTACTTATAGAAAAAGCGATGCTCAGTGTATTTCATTATAATTGAATCTGAAATTCTTCCAGTCTTATATTTACATATCCCAATGTGTCAGGTGCTTAGTGGAACAGAGGGGCCTTAATTTCCCCATTGTCCACCCAGGTTGGGCGGCAGTATGTTTTTAAGCATTGATTTTGTCCCTCTTTATCATATATGTATATACATGTCTAAATAAATACCTATATGCATAATTATTTATTTAGAAAATAATCTAAAATGAAAAATTTAAAATATTTGTTGTGATCGCTTATGCATGAAAGGAATCTTTGAAACCCAAAATTTTGTAGGTATGCTGAATTCTAAGAAAATACTAACTATCCAGCAGGTCACAAATATCAATCAGGGAAAGATTTGAACATGGGGGAGGAGGCGAGGGATAGGCAAGTCAGGGATGGATCAGCGATTGGTGTGGGAGGAGAGAGGAGGTCCAGATGCTCCGAGCCATGTGAGGAGATCGTGTGAGCGTGCTTTGGTCTGGTTTAAAAGATGATGCATCGTGGGAAACAAGCATGCCGCATCCATCCATTCCTCCACGCTGTTTACCCTGCCAGCCCGGGACACGCAGCCTGGGGAGCTCTTACTCGTTCTTTAAGGTGCAGTTCAGAGATGGTCTCTTTTCTCTGGCTTTCTACTGTCTCCTCCTTCCACTTAATTTCCTCTCGTCTCTCTTTTTCTTTTCCCTAGCTGTTTAAGTACGTCTATTATAGCACTTAAAAGGTGCATTTAAGTTATTGTTTATTTATCTGTTTTATTTTTTAGATTATGAATTCATCAAAGGCTAGGATTTAGTCTTATGATTTTCAGTTCCTAGAATGCAACTTGAATTCTTAAAGTTTATACATGTCAATGATCCATGTTTTTTTTTTTTTTTTTATAGCATTAAATGTCCTGGTACGATGGATGCCTTTAGGGTTTGATAATGGCTAGATCCAAAGTCTGCAGTGCTTTAGTTTAAAGTTTTGAAGTGATATTTAAAATGTCTGAGTACATTTATAGTTCCTATGATTCAAGTACCTAGAAATATTTAAGACAGTTATAAATACAGGATGGGGGAAAGTAGGTTTACAGTTGTAAGTACAGGAAACACAGTTTATTTTTGTGTTATTACTTATTATATTATTTTCCATACAAACAACCATAAACCTAATTTTTGCCTCACTCTGAACTTTATCAATACACGTTTCATTCATTGCGAGTCTTTTTGACAATTCCATGAAAAAATTCCAACTTTCAGGGAAGTTATAGTGACTAAAATCACTGTGTGTAAGCTTATCCTTCATGCATTTTTCAATTAATCTGAGGAATTTTAGTTCTACGTAACCTGGACTAAAATACATTTCCTCAGGCTGTATCTGATTCATGGTAACACACCAGCTGAAAAAGGATTCTAAGAATTTCTTTCCCTTGTTTTGATGATGTGTAATTTAAACATACTGTGCATATTACCAAGGATGGAGAGTGTGATTTGCTGTCATTTTAAAAAATAAAATTTATCGAATGTTTACTATTTCCAGACACTATGCTAAATTCTTTACACAAATTATTGACTTTGATTCTGCATGTTGTTGCTAGGAAAACTATAACTTGGGGAGTTTGTAACATGCCTAACCCCACCCAACTGGCAAGTGACTGAACACACAGTGCGACCCCAAAGTCCATATTCTTAGCGACAGCGTTGTTCCCCTCTGAAAAGAATAAATGAAAAGTAGCTACTGAAAGTGACTCAAACAGACTCAAAATTGTTCAGTTGTTCTTCTGGTTCTGCTTATGCAAACTCAAAGGTCTAGAGAGACTCAGAGGTTTCTTGGCAAATGATACATTTTCCACAGATTTTTAAAATTACTATGCAAAGCACCATGGAACCAGCCTCAAACCTGTCTAAATTGTGTGCTTGAAATTTCAATCCCTTATGAAATGGCTGCAGATGTTGTAAACTGGAAAAAGCTTCCGTAATGCTGCCTTCCGTGGCCTCTTCTGCCTTTGTCAGAATTAACGATGAGAACGAGGCTGGGAGAGCAGGAAGGCACTGCATGGCAACACACCTACTGCCGGGCACGCACGCGCACGCTTTGTGATAGTCTATTCTTAATTAAAAACACCCAAAGATGTCTAGTTCAAACTGAAAATCAAGGCATGAGTTTAACAAGAAAGTTCTTATCCTGTTTTGTTTTGCAAAGGTCAACACATACAGAGTTTCAGAGTTAGAAATGCTTCAGGTGTCTGTGGGAGGGAACACAGTGGTTTACATACACACATTTCTAATAAAAAGATGTAAATTATTTTTAATGACCAAAGTGTTTTTTAAAACTGGGAAACAAAGTCTCCTAGAACACTCAAATCCCAAAGAGTTCATTGAACACGTGGATATGGCCTTTTGGATTTTTGGGCATTAAATCTGAAACATAACTTTTTTCATTAAGGCTTAGGTAAGAAACTAATCAGACAAATAAAGTGATGGACAGTTTGAAATTATAGCATGCATTTTCTTAAAAAACAAAATAAACCAACACATGGGCTGCAATGAATGACAGTTTATACTGCTCCTCTTTCTTTTTCACTCTATAAATTTGTTAATGCCTAAACACACATGCGCTCGCGCGCACACACACACACACACACACACACACACACAGAAAGAGAGAGGGAGGGATGGAGAGAAAGAGAGAGGCTGAAGGAGGTGAAAGGTGCAGGGCACAGGCTATTATAACATATCTTGCCTTTAGACTAACACAGTTGTTGGGGAGGGGGTGGTAAGCAGCTGTGAGGAACGTAAGCGATTTCCCACCTCCCAGGGGTCATGTCCTTGCGACTGAGAATGACCAGCAGCTCCTGCTGCTGGTGGTAAGGAGGGCGCTGGTGTCGGAGAATGCTGAAGATCGTATACAACCTGCTCAAGTGAGCCCAGAATACACTTCTCATATGCATATGTGGGCTACATTGGAGTACCAATTTATAGAAAAATTATTAAGCTCTACAGCAGATCTATGGTCATAATTAAATTTTGCTCTGGGATCTACAGCCATGCAGCACTTAACAAAGTTCTCTTGGTTGTTGATGTTTCTCAGAACACCACTCACTGCTTGCTTTCTGTGTTTGAAGCCAGTTCTGGTTGGAATGGAAAGAGTGGCTCGCCTCTGAGGCATCTCCACCCGAATCTGCAAAAATAGACCTCTCTCATCGCTCTCCCATCACTAGTGATGACCTCTGTCATACCTAAGAGGAAATTGCACACCATGGAAATCATGACTTCGCTATGATCCCTGATACCTGTAACCAAACTGGACTTCAGCACAGTCGCAAATACATCCCATCTCCATTCAACTGGACACCTGCATGGTGGCTTGGATGTGTCAACTCAGTTGAGCTGGGAACTCTGTTCCCCAGGGTAAACCTGGCTCTGTGTCCCTTGAGGAACTGGCATAACATTTGGAAGGAAGAAGTGAAGTGGTGGCCATTACTCTCTGAACATGGTCTTCCTGGATGCTGACATGAGTCTCAGGGGCTCCAATCTGCCCCGGCTCTCCTCTGCTTTCTGGCCAGCTCCTCTCCCAACTCCTCACCCTGTTGACCAATACCAGCCCCTGGCCAAAGGTCAGATGCTTGGCTGTGAACTCCCAGATGTGCTGGCTACACAAAGGAGACACCTTCCTGTAGGCCTCCCACGAGCCTTCCCTTCCCAGGACCATCTGCTCTGCTGGATGAACGTGGTTTTCAGGTGGATGGGTCCGTGTCTCCTCTGCTGGCTGGACCCTCATTTCCTCAGCTCCTCTCACAACTGTGTGAGGCTGAGTTCCCTTTACAAATCCCTGTTCCACAACATTCGCCATGGCGCTGCTGCCCTGTTTGAATCCTGGCTGAACATTTTGTTTTCTACATGTCTCTCTTACTCTAACTTTATGGGCTCCATTTCTTCCCCTTAGCCTGTGTCTTTCATCGGATTCCATTTGTGATAGAAGAAACCTTATCCCTCCTTTGAAGACTCACTTCCAATATCAATTCTTTCCTGAAGTTCTCCTGGTTACCTTGATTATAAACAATTTTTCTCTTGAACTCCTGCGCATTTGTACTTTTTATGGTGTTCCTCTCACCCTCATTTTTATAGTGAATCATTTTATTCTTCATAATAGAAGGCAGAAACTGTGGCTTAAGCCTCTTGTATCCTAAGGCATTGCATCTGCAACATACTTAGCACTCAATAAATACTTGTGGAATTGAATTGAATATAGATACAAAAATAAAAATCCCTAAGAGATTTAGCTATTAGTCCAAGATAATCACTGCAAGTCAGTTAATCTGGTACGAAGCACACAAGGAAGCCACCTCTGAGCCATGAGACACTTGGAGCAGGATTCTCTCCTGGAGCCTCCAGGAAGAGCCAGCCCCACCGACAACCAACAACCTTGATTTTAATCCTCTTTGACTCTTTTCGGACTTTGACCTCTAGAACTATAAGAGAACCAGTTTGTGTTATTTTAAGCCACTAAGTTTGTAGTAACCTGTTACAGCAGCAGAAAGGGAATTAATACATTGACAGTGTTTTTTGGTGTGTATCAAATGGTTTCTTCATCTTGAAGGTTATCTCTGTAACTTTTTGGCTTATTTGGCAGTCCTTAAGTTTGCAAGTCAAATAAAATTTTATAAACTCAATAATTCATTGCGGTTTCTCTTACCAGAATCTTTGTTCTTTATTTTGAAATTCTTTAAAGTTTAATGGGGGCAATTTTGCTATAAATTGATTACAGTTTACTCAGCGAGTTTAGAACATACGGGGTGACCTTTATTTGGGGAGACATCTCTTCATGTATTTACTCATTGCTTGCATGATGACTTCCCATTTATTATCTCATTTATTCCTTACAACAGCCCTTTAAATGCAGGTATTAACCTTCTCATTTCTCAGAGGAGGAAGCAAGTTTAGAGGGATTAGTTCATCTTACTTAAAGTTACACCGGGTGAAATTAGTAGGTAACGGACAAGGTAGTAGACTTCAAATCTATTTGCTTTTAAAGGATGCATTCTTAGTACTTTATTCTGAGTCTGCTGGTAAAAAATAACTTAAGTCAGCAGGAAGAACTCTGAACACACTGTCTTTTGTAACTGAAGTCTGAATTCTCCTTCGCAGGAGAGGAGGATCAGTCTGCACACTGGGCCCCCGAGGTGTATTTGTTGTGGAGTGAAGTTTAAATCCCATCTGCCAGACTGAGCTGCCTGCAGGCTGTCAACACAGTGTGGCGAGAGACAGCAGTTCCTGGGAGTGGTCAAGTCAGGTTGGAGAGTTGACAAGGAGCAAGGGTCTTAAGCTCTGAGATAAATATTTTTGACCATCAGGCTGACAAATAAATAAATAAATTCATTGATGGTGACCCTGTGAAAGAAAAGGGCAGTGTAAACTGATAAACTTCTTAGTGGCCAAATGGGTAGTAGTTTATCAAAATGGAAAATGTGCATACTTTGATCCAATAATTTTACTGCTAGGTTTTTTTTTTGGACTTGCAGGACCAGAGGAGTTTATGGCCTAAGGCTGGCCAATCCCATCCGAGCACTCCAGCTGGTCCCCCATGAACCGGGAGGTTTTCTGCCCGGGCCTGTGGGCGCAGGCCCTCTTCCAGGCCCTGTGAGGGTACCACGTGCTGTTCCCTCCAATCCTTTCAGTGGCTCTGTCCTCGGCCTCAGGTTATTTCCTTATGCAGGAGCTGATCAGTACTCAGCTGCGTGCTTCAGGAGGACCCTCTGCAGGTGTCCAGAGCTTTCTTTCTGGGTAGCTTTCTTCCCCAGTTCTCCATCTTGCCACTTCTAACCTCCCTAATCTCCCGAGCCTGGCTCCTAACACCTCAACTCAGGAAGACCTCAGGTTGGGCCTTGCTGACCTTCCCCTGCCATCACCAGGGCCTGGAAATGCTCTCAGGGCAGTAAACTGGGACAGTCACAGTGTCATACGTTTCTTGTCTCTGAGGGCTCACTGTCCCTCATTGTCTCATGTTCAGTGTCTTTACAACTATTGTTCCAAATATTTTGCCTGGTATTTTTGAGTGCTCCAGGCAGGAGGATAAATCTGGACTGTTAAAGCATCTTGGCCAGAGGCAAAAGACAATAGTTTTAAAAAGAAGGATAAATATATAGAGAGAGGACAATTTTTAACCAGACTTTATTGGAAATAGCTCTCAACTGATGAAAACTATTTTGCAGCTGTAGACTCTTTCATGGTCACCTGGGTGGCCTTTTCTGGGCCCAAACTTTAATCTGTTTGTGAAAGGGACACAATCTATGGTGTCAGGATTTGGGGGGGGAGTGATGTGGGTAGCTGCGAGTCCTTCTGGGTGTGCTTGGCCTTCCAAATGAGCAGTTCTGGGTAAGACTCAAGGTGATGACATTGTGGGAAGGTGCTGACACTGGGTTCAGTTCTGTTACTTTAGGGGCATTTTGCATTTTTCTCATTTCAGCGTAACCACTGATATCTAAGACCTTCAAACAAATCCTAGCTCCTTCAGGTGTACATTGATCCTCCTCCTAAGCCGTTTGACGTAATCATTTCTCTTCATAACTGCTTTGCGTAGTTTTATCTCTGAATAAATAGACCTGGTCACTAACCCTTAGCACTGTTGTCTAATATATTTTGACTCTTGGAACAAGCCCAAATTCCTGGACAAGTTCAACATAATATTTAATACATTTTATTCTAATATCTCCACTTTGCTAATTTTCTGGCAAGATACATTTAAATTTCAGTTAGAATTAATGTCAGATGCAAGCAATATGAATATCCAACTGAAGTTTACAGATAAATTCTCATCATTTTTCTCTCTGAAAATTCCTGCCTTCTCTCTACTTCTTCCCCTGAAGTTGGGAACTAAGTGTGTTCTGTGTAAAATACTAGTTTGTGTTGCTATTGTATGACTTTAAACCAAATCTAGTTTCAGCCTTTTACTGTCTGTGTAAGATTGCAAAAATTATATTACATTTTTTTAAAGTTTTCCAAGTTCTATTCAGGTATGACACATTTTCCTTTGTTACAGGGTAATGAAGCTAAGTTTCCTATTTGGTTTGTGAATTTTATTTAAGATTGCATTAAGAGAAACATATAAACAAATCTCTTAATTTTGTTACTGACCAGAAAATAAAACAATCTTGTTAATTTACAAAAAAACCCTTTTGGGACTGTTTCTACAAAATAAGAAACTTTGCTCCTTCAAAGAAATAATAAACTGCTTCCCAGTAAGCTGCAAATGTGTATAAACAAATCTAGTAAGGAATTCTCTTGGCAGGGTTCGGTCATATTTTTTATCTAGACAATTTTCTTTTATTTCCACATGACAAACTTCCATTCCAGCGAAGCTGAACAGATGCTTGAGGTGAAGCGCATTGGAGGAGTCCCTGGGCAGAGAGCTCTTCTGCACCTTCCCATGAGATCTCACAGCTGCTCCAAAATCTTCCTCAACGGTTCACTTGTTATGTGAGGACGCCCCATGGAGGTCCAAGCCCAGTTACAGGAACCAAACTTCTTAGAATGGATTCATTGCAGACAAGTGCAACTGCATCTCTTACAAACGAATGCTAGTTAGAATGGGTTTCCAGCTTTGCTTCTGAAGAAGCATGCTTTACTTCGCTCTCATCTCTGCAATCTGCTCCCCAGACACTGCCGTGTAATTTTAGTGTCTGTCCGCCAAAAAGCCACTTCACCAGTGAGCAGAAATCTTCTCTGCTGAAGTCTTCAGATGTTTTCAGATAAAAATGATTTGTTGTCATTAAATTTATGGGTCTGACTTGTCCAAGTAATTTATCTTAGACGCAGAGAACCAGGTTTCTTACCAGAAGCATTTAAGTAGTTAAATGCATTCAGATATGGTTTCCGAATAAGGGTTTTACAATGAGGCAGCACTAGCCAGCTCCAGCTCCAACTGGACCCCTGCCCCGGTGCCCTGTCCTCCAGCTGCCCCCTCCTCACTGGGTGAGGCATCTCAGTTCTCCTCCCTCCCCCACTCCTGTAACCCCTCTAGGCTCCCCAGGAACAAGGAATTCCCTGTGCAAATGCATGTGTTTTAAAGTCCCAAGCCTGCTTTTGACAAATGCTCAGACATCTTCCCCAAATGGGTCACCTATGGCCCAACTAAGTTCCAATTGTTCACCCCTGTGGCTACAGGGCCAAGAGGCACTGCTGGCGCAGTGTGATCAGGGCCTGGAGAGATGAACCGACTCTCCCAGATGTGGTACCAAGTGGATTTGGGGGGTGGTGGGTGGGAGCTGTGGAGGCAAATGGACCTTGGACTGCATTCTTCCTGCTCTGTAAATGATAGGGGAAGGTCTTGGATGGGGAAGGAAAAAGTCATAAAAAAATGGAAAATTATATGTTTTTTTCTTTAAGACAGTTTATATACAGTATGTAAAGGATATGAATAGGATTCAGTTTAAATAAAAGTACAGTGAGAAGATGACAAGTCAACTGTCAAAGGCAAGGGATCTTTAAATTATATGTACTAAGTTTGCCCCGATACCTGCTCCTTTCACCTGGGTCCCTTTCTCCTAGGCCTTGGAGACTCTACCCAGAGAGTGTTCTGTCTGCCCAGTGTGTGTTCCTAGGTGGGGTCAGGAAGAGCAGGAGGCATGCTGAAGGGCTATTCTAGATGAAGGTCACCATCCAGTGGAGCAGAAGTGAGACGGACCATTATGAAAGCCATGGCAGAGGGAGAAAGAACCTGGGTGGGAGGTGATGGTGCCCGAGTTGAGGAGATGGAGCTGAGAGATCAGGTAGGCTAAGGTGGCCAGATTTCGTAGGGCATGATGCTCAGTAAGATAAATCAGACAGAGGAAGACAAACACTGCATGATGTCACCTATATGTGAAATTTTCTTGAAAAAGTCAAACTCATAAAAGCAGAAAGTAGAGTGATGGTTGCCGGGGGCTGAAGAATGGGGGAACTGGGAAGATGTTACTTCAGGGCACACACTTGCACCCAGTAGATAAGTGGAAAGATAAGTTCTGGAGCTCTAATGCACAGCATCATGAGTATATTTAACAATACTGCATTACAAATTTCAAAGCTGCAAGAGACTAGATCTTAACTGCTCCTCCCACTAAAGAGAACGATAATGGTGTGATGTGATAGAGGCGTTAGCTAAATGCTGTGATGGTAATCGTATTGCAGTTATATAAATATATTACATTAACATGTTGTGCACCACAAACTTACACGATGTTATGTGACTATTTTATCGCAATGGAAAATGTTTTTAGGGCAGAACACTCAAGAGGAGGGAACTTCCGAGGACTTCGGTGATCTGCTAAGTATCCTCTGGAATTCCCTTCTGTGCGCACGCACGTGAGGGAGTTACTGAGGCCGAGGAGGAAAGGAGCGCTCAAGATGCTCAGAAGGAACATCTTGATAGTCCCAGATAGTCCAAGTCCTGCTGTAAAAAGACAACTAATCAAATTGAATATAAAAATCAGCGTGGTTGGAATGTAAAATGGTAACTTGACAGGACAGTAAAACACTTTAATATTAAATCAAAGCTTATTTGCCTTAATTTTTTTAAAAAAGTTATTTTAAGTCTGTAATGAAAACTGACTCCTGACCACTGGGAAGGTTTCTATAATTTATAAAATTTGTATCAAAATTATGTTTCAATTATTTCTGTATCTTTACAAAATTAATCACATGTGGGCATTAAATGTTTTTTTTTCTAAATTTCTTCAACTCTCATCCAAAATTGTAGGTGAATAAAATATATGCTACAAAAAAATTACTCACATGATATGATGCCATGAAACTTAACTGTTCCATGGCTTGCAGGTCATTTTACTGGTGAGAGGCCTGGTGAATTTTCAGTAGGAGCTGAGTGAAAAACGATTTGTGAAAATTTTTTGGATTCTATGCTTAGTTTGCTAGGTGCATGTTAGTTCATGAACTGAATTTAATATTCAGATAAGCCAGGGCATGAAACATTAGTTGAAAGTTTGCCATAAACCAGGAACTTTTCTAAAATTTCCACAATTCAGTGATGCGGGTACTATTATTCTTACATGCATTTTTACCTATGAGGACACTGAAGCCAGAGAGGGTAGGGATTAGTTGAAGGTACTTAGTGAGTGGCCTAGTACAAAATCTCATGCTTTCTCATTAGAAAGGCCATTATTCTGACTACCCAATTTTATCATGTTGGTGGAGTATTTTTATTTTGTTCTTTGATGGAAATGAGAAACATATAAACTTCTTATATTTGAATTGAAATTATTTGTCAACCAGTATGACAAGTGAATTCTGAATTAATCTCTTTAGATTAGGGTTCCTCTTGCCTTCTTAGCTGTGTGCTCAGTTTGCAAATGCGCTAGACTCATGTGCTTCAGCAAAGGAGCCAAGAGAATATGACCATTTCTTTTTATTTAGAGCTACATAAATTATTCCAGAATTGTTTTTTTTATCTCATATTTTTAAACGTCTGTGGATTCCATCAAAGTAATATACCATTCCTTCTGTAACAATGCACACATTTGTTTCAACATACTCGCAAACTTTTACTGATAACAGAAGTATGAAGAGGGCAGTGTTAGTCAGCGCACGCTGACATAATAGAACACCTTACACTGTGTGGCCTAAGCAGCAGAAATTTATTTCTCACAGTCTGGAGGCCAGAGGTCCAAGGTCAATTTGCCAGCATGACCAATTTCTGGTAAGGACTCTTTTCCAGTTTGTAGGTGGCTGCCTTCTCTCTGCGTCCTCCCGTGGCGGGGCTGGGGGGTGGAGAGGGAGAACGCAAGCTCTCTGGTGCCTTGTCTTATCAGGGTACTGATCCCCTCGTGAGGGCCCCATTCTTATGACCTCATCTAAGCCTAATAGTCCCCCACAGGTCTCCTCTCCACATTGCATCACATTGGGTATTAAGGGTTCAACATATAAATCGTGGGGGAATCCAATTCAGGCCACAGCAAGTGACTGACTGCATCACTTCCTTAGAGTTGCCTTTTCGTGGAAAATGACATCAATTCAAAGACTTTTGCCATCTTAAGAAGAATACGAAAATCAAAACAAGTTTATTACTTAAATTTTTAAAAAGATGGTTTTGCTTCCCCATTATTATTTCAGTGAAAAACATTTCCCTTTACTCTAGTGCCAGGAATGATAGTGGGCTGGAGGTACAGACATTTAGAGGAGGCCTTGCTTAGTATTAAATTTGTTTTTATGTAAAGCTGTATCATTTCAATCTGTTTTAATTTTATCATTTATAGCGCATCACACAATGAGATATGCATTTCCAAGAACAATGGGTCTCAGCAGTTCCTTTGGACAAACCCATCTGGATAAATGTCACACAGCAATGTGACTTTACAGAAAGGAGTGTATATCAAAAATGACATGGGGCCTGAAGGTAAAATCATATCGGGAAGGGCCACCTGGGACTGGAGGACAGCGCCATCAGAGCGTAGGTGTGTGCACAGTACATGGTAAAATTAGTGATGACAACTAGTGTGTTAAATATGTCCTTAAAACTCACCTTTAGTTATTGGCTGGCTTCATCTCAAAAACCTTCCACAGGTGTTCCTTGTAATGACCTGGAAACTGTTCTGGAACATACCTCCAAACGACTAAAAAATCTTTACTATGGTAGGATGGGAAATTTAAGGCATAAATTTCAGGTTGATTTTAAGATCTATTGTGTGAGTAACAGAATGTGGAATATGGCTTTCCTGTTGTCTCGTAATTGTGGATGAAACCCAGAGCTGAGGACACAAGGCACTAAGTATTCTTAAGCCATTAGCAGCTGCCAGGGTTTATATTGTGGCATTTGTGTCCACTTCCACCACTAGTCACCATCTCTCTCCTGCCCCAAACACCCTGTTTCCTCTTGTTGTCCAAAAACTTGAAGGGAGAACATTCACAATTTATGGCTGGAGGTTCCTCTCTCCCTTTCCCTTGAAGGAGGAGGCAGTGGTACTTTTACATCCATGGAGCCAAGTCAACTTACATAACATCCTCATGGGGATTGGGGGTGTCTCAGAAAAGGGCAGAATGACACCCCTGTCTCTGGTTATTTGCTTAATGCAGAATCTGGAGACTCATTCTGTCACTAAAAGCATGCTTTGGAAGGGTATCAGAATATGTCACTCCAAAACATGCCACTTTGGCATAAGGATTACTTGGAGCTAAAGCAAATCAACAGATTTTAGAATCAACAGATGTTGGGAGAATTCTCTGCCCTCCCCTTCTCTGCTTAGGAACAGGGCATAAATTTCCCTTTGGTTCCCACCCCCAACGAGGGTAAGAAGAACAAGTTTTGTCACTACAGATGGAGAGTGGACACCAAGGTGAGTTCGCATAATAGAGCTTACTAAAGAGCCCTTGCTTTCCAATGTTCCCCCACATATTTGTTAATCATTTTCTCACAAATTTATCATCTCTTGAAGTCTAAAACCATTTTCCCTATGCGTCTAACCACTTCTTTGAATTTCACTTCTTTTCTGTGAACTCCTGTTATGTAAACATTAATAAAAACTGGATGTCTCTTCTCCTGTTAAATCTGTCTTTTGTTAGCCCCCAGGCAGTTAATCTAAGCGGGTTGAAGAAAAGTTTTTCTTCCTGAGAATTTTCTTTTTAGTTCTCCTTCATCATAGGAAAGAAAAAGGGAAGTGCTTGACTGCGTCTCCCGATGTCTGAACACACCTTGTGATCGGCAGAAGGAGGTAAGTTGCCCCTGGGATGTGCCCTGGGAGACTATGAGGGTTTTGAACACAGAAAGGTCCAGAGTGAAACCCCACTCACATCACTTGTGCGGAAGCTTTCACATTTAGAGAGCGCAGAGTCAGTTGGAATCAGCCTAAACCAGAACTAAGATGCCCCCGCCCAACATCATGGAGGCACTCACAGAAGGAGAATGGTGTCGTCCCCACTCCCATTCTTAGTTTGTCCCCACATCCGGAGTAGCAAACCTCTACAGAAGGATGAAAAAGAGATGTGTCAGAGGAAAACCACACCCTCTCCGCCAACTGAAACACTAAATCTTGCTGGGGATGGGGAAAGGGCGTAAGAGAGGACAAGAGCTTTGAGTTAAATGAGAGATTCAAGTTCAAAAAAGTAAACAGCACCAAGTCCTAAATACTGGGAAACAGATTGTCCTAGTAACTGAACATAACAATGGCACCAGCTTAAGACATTGTTAAGTTAGCAATCACCCAGCTGGGGAAGCAGATTTGATCCAGTATTGCTGGTGGGCACAGTTGAAAGAAAAAAGTCATTTTGTAATTAAACTCTAACAAATTGAGACTCTATCAGCAGGTACATTTATAGGCAAAAGGTTTCCCCCAGCAAGCTGCCGTGCAATTTTCCCTATGGGCAAGGCTTCCGTTGCTTTTTATGTTGTCTAGGCCGTGCCTGACCAGCAGGGCGTTCCGTAATGAAAGCGTACAACACATGTGCAGTCCAATGTCGAATCCAGTAGACACACATGGCCATTGAGTATTTTATGGGTGGCCTATGGTACTTTTAATTTTATTTGATTGTTATTTAAATTTAAGTACAAATAGTACCTTGTGGCTAGTGGTGAAGGTAGCTGTTTGAAGACCTGCTGTGTTTATGTGAAAATGAGGAGAATGTTCTCCTCGAACCTGCGGGGCACCGTCTGTCCGTGGGTTTCTGTGGTTACTCATCCGAGGATAAGGTGTGACGGTCTCGGCAGCAAACGCCTCACCTGGAACGAGTCCCTCACTGTGTCTCCCCAGTAGGGCACAGTCTACCTTCACGGCAGTTTGTATTATTAGGCTTGATTCTCTACTAGCCAGTAAGAGACCTCCAGAGACTGTGTTTCATTTAGACTTTTATTCCTTACCGTGCCAAGGATAGTGCTTTGCACCTTCTCCATGCACAATAAATGTTGGCTCTTGGGGAGGGGAGAGTGGAAAAACCATGGGTATTATAAAAATTTTGGTTTGTGGACCTCAAATTCCAATTCTACCCAATGAAATCTTATTATTAAATATATAATTGCATAGGGAAGAGGCAGTTAGGAAAAAAGATGTTGAAAAAGGCTCCTTACAGGAGTGACGATGAACAATAGGTTGAGAGACACTGCTCTGCGTGAAAAGGTAAGCAACTCACCAGCTACACTGCCCCATCGTACTGCCTGTATGACTCCAGGGCGCTTGAACTATTTTATCTGCGTGTAACACAGCACTGTGGTCACTGCTCACAGAAACGAGGTCCGTGAGCTTCTTTAAGGTAGGGTCCATGGCGTGGTCTCACATGTAGCTTATTCTCCATATGGCCTAAAAAAACCTTTATTGACCTCAATTTCAAGTCAAGTTCTGAATCTTACCGTCCTCGATATGTGGCAGTTACCCGTGGTGGCAGGTTCCTTTGAGGAAGGATTGGAGGGATCAACCCTGTGCATCTTTGCTGTGATGGTGCGGGGTGCTTACTCATGCCCATTTAGCCTCTCCTAAGGCTAATTGAATCAATCAGTTAATTCCAGACATGAAATGTGGCTTACATTCTGAAACTGGGCAATGGATCCCGATTTTTAATTGGGGCAGCTGCCCTCAGCTTCTCAATTATTCATCCTTAATTTTGATTGTGTAAATCGGCACTATCCAATATGGTAGTTACATATGGCTTCTAAATTTTGAATGAATTAAAATCAAATATAAAACAATGATGCTCCTCAGTGACACTGACCACATCTCCAGGATCACCCATTTGTAGGTTTCTCATTTTGAGAATCACTGTGCTAAATTACGGGCAAAAGTGAAATGTCAAACTTGCAAGGCTGTGGGAATTCCCTGTTTGTTCCCAACTAAATTGACGACTTTCAGTTGGCAAAGAAAAAGTTCTTACCTTCTCCCCCAATTGCGTCTGCCCTGGGGCAGCAAAACACTGGTTTTTAACCAAGCCTGGAGGAGGGAGGGGAGCTGCTGCAGACAAGTTCCCTGCCACAGCCTCCTGCTGTCCTAGGTGTTTGTCCGATACAAATGCTCTGTAATTTGTTGTCTGCCTTTGGCAATTTCCAATGCCCCAAATTAATTGTTCTTGACGTTTCCCCCTAGTTTTATATTATTCTTTGGGGAGAGAAATCACTGGCCTCTTCATGCCCCCCAAATCAGAAGTTCCTCCAAGGATTTGCTTTTAGTTGGTATAGCCATTAACATGTAATTAACCCAGTGAACACTGGCTAATAATGTCATTCATATAATTATTAATAAAGTGACTATTAGGTACAGAAAGTGAAATCAAGGCCCTGACTGGTGTAGCTCAGTGGATTGAGTGCTGGCCTATGAACCAAATGGTCGCTGGTTTGATCCCCTGTCAGGGCACATGCCTGGTTTGCAGGCCAGGTTCCCAGTAGGGGGCATGTGAAAGGTAACCACACATTGATGTTTCTCTCTCTCTCTCTCTTTTTCCCTCCCTTCCCCTCTGTCTAAAAATAAATACATAAAATCTTTAAAAAAAAGAAAGTGAAATTGAATCACTTTTTCTGGTAAAAACTTTTAAAATCTACCCACATCTTTCTCCGAGTAGGATGTCGCTGTTCTGCTGATGGTCTACCAGCCTCTACGTGATCGGTGCCCCTCCCCACCCCCAACTGGTCTCTAATCAAATTTCTTACAACCACGTTTATCACTCTCTTGTACATCCCAGATTTTTTAATACATATTTATTGAATTGGTTGCAGAAATGAACCTACATGGTGCTTAGCAAGGTGAGGAAGAACACTGCAGATCTGAGAGAGAGCCATGAAGAAGCTGGGATTGAGCCTCCTCTACTCTCACCCCCTGTAATTCTTCCCCAGGTAAAAATGCTTATACTGGGGATACCAGTAATACGTGTAGGATATCTCTCCTTGTCTCTTACAATGCACTGCAGACGTGGATTGTCACTTAATGGAATGAAAGAGAAGTCAACCTGAAAAGAATAGTGAAAAGCTTTGTCATGAGGAAAGTTGTGGTGCCTATGTAAACCTCAGGGAAATCTAACACCTGAGATACCCTCAGGGCTCACTGTCGTGTGCTGCGGAAACCAAAGAACACTCCCAGTTCTGCCACCCACAGCAGCCTCTGCCTAATGACCTGAGGGCTCCCCAGAAGCCACGGCTCCTGAGGGATGGGCTTAATAACAATAATAAAGTGTTGATAATAATCAACGTTTAATGATAGTAATTAACATTTATTTGACATTACTATGTGCCGGGCACTTTTAGAAGCGTTTTACATTATTATCTTATTTGATCCTTCTATCAACTCTGTGATGCAATTGCTATTGTTATGCCCATTTTCTGTATGAAGAAACTGAAGCAGAGAGAAGTGAATTGGTAGGAAATCATAAGTTAAGGTCCAAAATGAGTGGCACCAGAATTTGGTGCTATGGGCCCTGGCCCTGTGGCTCAGCTGGCTGGAGCATCATCCGGCACACCGAAAGGCTGAGCATTCGGTTCTTGTCAGGGCACATCCCTAGGTTGTGGGCTCAATCCCTGATTGGGGTGTGTACATGAGGCAATCAGCCGAAATTTCCCTCTTCTCTCCCCTCCCCTCCCCCATCCCTTCCTTGGGTGAGGACAAAAAAAGAATTTAATGCTACTGGACACAGAGGAGATTACCCGAACAATAATAACATTATTTTCTCTGTGTCCATACCAGGCAAACTGGCAGCTTGCTATACCAAAGCCACGCAGCTGTGTTCCAGAGCCTCAGGGGATTTCTGTAGATCAGGGGTGTCAAACTCATTTTCACTGGGAGCCACATCAGCCTTGCAGTTGCCTTCAAAGGGCCAAATGTAATTTAGGACTGTATAAATGTAACTACTCCTTAACTAGGGACAAGGAGCTTGGTGCTGCTGCCAGGTAGAAACAAGGTGCTGGGCCAGATAAAATAAGGTGGAGGGTGGATTTGACCCACAGGTCTTGTGTTTGCCACCTGTGCTCTAGATCAACAGCTCTTACAAGGGGGGTTTTTGGCAATGCCTGAAGATATTTGTGATTGTCATACTGCATGTGTGTAAGGTACTACTGACATACAGTATGTAGAGGCCAGGGGTGCTGTCAAACATTCTAAATTGCACATGATAACTCTCCACAATAAAGGATTATCTGGTCCCAAATGTCAGTGGTGCTAGGGTGAGAAACTGCTCCAGACTCTCTCTTGCTCTCCTACCTGAATCTACTTCTCCTCTTTTGGCATTGCCATTTTCTCTCCCATGCCCTTTTCTTGCTTTCTCTTTCTGTGTCCATCTTTCAGATTGCTACTTCAGGGACTGTGGATATTGGCTTGACTACAACTTGGAAAGATCTGGGTGCTCTGGCTGTATGCCATAGAATTAGTAGTTCAAGTGCACTGGAACAAGTAGGACATTTATCACACATAGCCACGATTCTGTAGGTAGGGCAGGAATGGTATGATCAGAGGTGAGGTAAGATTTCCTTTCCCTGAGACTAACTGCTTTTCCCTTGTGCATTGCCAGCTTGGTCCTTCGGTTGGCTTCTTTCATGATCGCAAGGTACAATCAGCAGCAAAAGGGTCATTCCTTCGTGACTCATATCAAGTAGAGGAAAATAGAAAACTCTCCTTTCCCAAACTATGGGGTATGTCCTCTCCTTCGTTCTGATTAGGCCTGATACACACCCAAACCTGGATCAAGAATATTTAAGTGGAACGCCACATCCAGATTGGCTTACTGTTCAGGGTCTGTCACTAGAACTCAGCATGGGGCAGGCAGTTAAAATGAAGGTGAGGAAAGGGGAAGGAGAAGAATGGATGTTGGACGGGCCACCAACTAAACCCACCACACCCCTGCTTACTATCTTGAAGATGTTTCTCTGTCCGATTCCTTGCAGCCAATGGGCCAGTCTCACCCCTCTGTCCCTGTTTTCACCCCTGGCTTCTGGAACCATAACCCAGATATCTCATCTCATTTTTAACAAGCGCAGATGGAATCACTGGGAATGAAATTAATATGATGTTCTCAGAGGATGAGAAACTTGAAATAGGCCTTGAAGGATATCAAAGATTTAGATGGGCAGCTTTCTTTTCAATGCAACAGTTTATGAAAAAAATGATTAGAAAGAGAACTGTTTTTTTTTTTTTTTTTTTTAAAGAATTACAGCATAGTGCATGAAATACTTTTAGGAAAAAAGATTTTTATTTTCTTTTATAAGTCAGGACAACAGATTTATTGTAAAAAAATAACCTAATTTTTTAATAGTTGTACCAAATCCAGTCAATTCTGCGAAGAACATTTTATGGTGCTATACCCTGTGTTACAATAAATTATGTGACCCGAACACAATCCCTGCACGGCCTGTCTTGAAGAGAACTTGCACTCCCAAGAGTGGAAATCTGACTCGGTGCCGGAAAGTTGAGACAAAGCTGTATTTTCTTCAGTTGCTGATTTTAATTTTACTAATGTAATCAAGTTAGCCTACATGTGACTTCTGCTTCTAGAGGCTAATCTTTTTAAAATATATAAATGGCATACAATGATATATCCCTTAGGCATTACGACTTACAGCAAGTTGCTCTCATCTATGAACCTTTGAAAGGTGACAGACAAACAGCATTGCCAGGCGAAGTCTTTAATTGCATCACTTTCTTTGGGGGACAGACCACAGTTCAGTTCATGAGTGAACTTCTTTGATCTACACATGTGAAAATGTGCTTTGTTTTGTTGATTTAAGGTATTTCATAATGCTTTAGTACTTTATTTATTTTTCTTTATTTTATTTTATTTTACTTTTCTTATTGTTGTTCAATTATAGTTGCCCCATTTTCCCCCCATTACTCTCCCTTGCCCTACTCACCCTATTTATTTTTCAATTCATGATCAGTTTCATGTTTTCTTAAATTTAGGGGGAGTTGCTCTCATCTATGAACCTTTGAAAGGTGATAGACAAACAGCATTGCCAGGCGAAGTCTTTAATTGCATCACTTTCTTTGGGGGACAGACCACAGTTCAGTTCATGAGTATAGGTGACTGATACACCTCACTTCTGGAAGTGTGAATTCTGCCAAGGATTTCTTGCTATTATCTTAAGCATAGCTTTGGCCTTTCATGTGTTTGTGTGCATTTTTATATATTACATGCAATAGAAACCCACTGACGATGCAAAAACTATGGAGCATGTCAATACTTTTTGTTTTTTTGCTTTTTTTTAATCACTATTCTTTATTTTGCCGTTTGTTATTACTTACATCAGAAAGTGGGCAAAGAGAAAAGGTTAAAGTACAATGAACCTACTTGTCTCTTTCATACTGCTCTGCTAAATTATACATTTTTCTAAGATGAAACATTTGTGAGAAATGAAAATTTGGGATTTACCTTGGATTAGATCTCAATTTTTTCATTGCAACAAGAGTTTTAGAATTTGAAAAGTAGACATTGAACTGCCATAATTATATAACTATATATTTATAGTTACAGTCACTAAAATTATTTTAAGAAAATTTTCATAAAAGGAAAAATGTAAACATCTGCCTTAATTTTTATTCTTGTAAAAACAGTCAAATAATTACCAAATTATTTTATACAGTTCTTAATAAACACCAGTTAGGAACATGATATATTTTATACACACACATATGAGTGTGTTTATATGTATACACACACATATAATTTAATTTCTAGGAAACCAAGTATTATGAATTGTGGTTTTTCTTAAAATACCATAAAACTTAACTTTAAGAGGAAAACTTATTGAACAAACTAGAAATCATTGTACTTTTGGTACAAGGGTTCCTGCTTCTGAAAAGACAAAATCAAGGAAAGTTCTTTAAACAAAATAGCAAAACCTCACATAGCTTCTGTGGGTGCCAGCTGCAATGCAGCCATATCTTATGAATAAAATCAGGTCCCTTTCCTGCTACCAAAAGAAATTCAAGAACTGAGACACTTTTTACATGTTCCAATGAAAGAGATTAAAAAAGATCTGCATATGTCAGGAGCACATTTTTATTATATTCAATCATAGGTGTTTGTTTCTCTTCGTTTTACTGGGTCAGCCAAGCATATTGGATACACTGAAAACAAAAGCAAAGAAATAGCAACAAAAGCCCTTGCAATAAAAGAGACAGGAAGATAGATTCCCTGTTGGAGGAGGCATTGGCTTCATCTGTTTGTACTGCTCTGGCAAAACCCCATACAGTGAGTGCCTCAAACAATGAACGTTTATTTGTCATAGTTCTGGGGGGTGGAAGCTCCAAGGTCAAGGGACCGGCAGACTTGCTGTGTGGCGAGTGCTCCCTTCCTAGTTCATATGTAGCTGGCTGTCTTCTCCCTGCGTCCTCACAGGTGGAAGGAGCGGGGAGCCCTCTGGGGTCTCTTCTGTGAGGGCATTGATCCCATTCATGAGGATCCACCCTCGTGACCTCACTGCCTCGCAAAGGCCCCACCTCCAGATACCATCACACAGGGTTTCTCAGCAGGTGAATCCTGAAGGGACAGACACATTCAGTCCACAGCAGCATGTTTTCAGACCCCGACACAGGGACGGGCCAGGCAGAGATAAAAATATCCTTCCAGGCTCTCTCTGTCTTTGTATCGGGACTTAATCACCCAAACCACATCTGGACAACAGAGCCAAGCATCTTCAGTGATGTTAGAGAAGCTTGTGGCCGACTGGAAACATGTGGGAAACAAAAAAATGCTAATGAACGGGTCCTTCACCAGTTATGGGGATATGATTTATGTGGGGGGATTCTGGGTATTGATATTTAAAAACATCTCCCTGGGTGATCTAGTGTTCAGTCATATCAGGTCTGCTGGTCTGGAGCTGGGGAGATGATGAAATGAAGGCCAAGCCAGGAGTGACAGCTGCGTAGCCTCAGACGAGGAGGCGGAGAGAAAACACGGACCATGCCGGGCAGGTGCGCTGGGAGGCAGGCGCTGAGTCAGCCCTGACCGGTGCTCCTCTGGCCCCCTATGCTTGACTGAGTCAGGAAGGTCTGTGATTTCTTACTGGGTAGTGAGGAGTCATGTAAAAAATATAAAGTTGCTAGATTTTTAAAAAAGGGATGAGAGCACATTGATTGATTTAAAATGTGCTTCACTATTATGACATTAAGCATCAGTTCTGGTTTTTTTTTTAGATAATACAGTATTGTTTCCTTAAGTGTCAACATTTTAAAAGGAATGTATGTTCATTACCTATAATAAAGGTTTACATTGAAAATGTGCATATCTCTTGGCCTATCCTGCTTGGTTCTTCATTCCAGGTGTCCAAAGGCAACCGTTTTTAACTCCTTTAGTTGTTTCTTCTGGTGTTTGCGTCCACATTTCTCAATGATGCGTGCCTACGGTTACTTTCATTGATCAGTTTTACACTTCTCTTCAACTTCCTATTCTGGTACATGAGATTCAGCCGCGTGAGCGCAGCCTCGCTGCCCATCCTGATGTAGCGACATCAACACAGTTTTACTTCCACTTCTCAGGGCTCAGGTCTTTAGCTGGAGCACCATCAGGACCACAGATGCTCAGGGCACTGGTCAGGACCGACAGAAGCATCTGCCCCTCAGGAATCCAACAACCACCCCCTTTCCCATGCCCACAGGGGTTGTTAAGAGACAAGCAGCTTATTCCCATAAACACTTAAGACAGAAAGTGTTTAAATAAATACCTTTTACTGTTTAATGGAACTATTAAATACTTTTCTGAAAGATACTCTCCTCAAGCCTATCATTGTTGAATACCTCCCCCTCCCATTCTGAAGGGGTCTACCTTCTATGCCTCAAAAGTGCTTTACTGCTCTTGGCATTAGCCTCCAATTGTTCCAAGGTGCCCATTACCCTTCTGCTTGGAGTCACCTCCAGTGATTCCTAGGAGAGTATCTGACACAGCACGGAAGAGGAAAAGAGGAAAACAGAAACCCAAGTTTCATTTGTAGTTGGACATCTTACCATAACGGTATACAGCTTTCCTGAGTGATAATGAAAACAGAATCCTTTCTCCAAAGCGGTACGTTCAGCAGGTTTGATTAAAAACTAGTTTCATTGCTTTATAGAAATGCCTCTCTATGCTTTCCACACAGGTTATGTATGTGCAGATTGAGCAACAGTTAACTAAGGTGATCCAGTAAACCATGCAGTGTGTTTGGCATTAAGAAATGGGAATGTTTTATTTTAGGATCTACAGTGATGAGCTTGATTTTTTTTTCTCTGCTTGCACTAGAGATGCCTCCTCCTCTTCTCCTCCAGAACATTATCTTCTTTAGCAATATAAAGCCATGTGTCATATTCCGGGTATGAGGCCTCAGGCTTTCCTTAGGAATATAGCTAATAGCACTTGGCCTCTACAGAGCGGCCACCTAAACCAAGAGGAATAGTAAAAAGACGTAGAAACAACAGCCAGCATGTAAGAACTTTTAAAGTGAGCTTAATTGGTAAACACTATGGAGCTCATCCGCAAAGAGATGCGCCACGAGGGCAGAGCGGGTCCTGGTGGTCCAGCTGATCCCTGTTATCTCAGGGCAGCATCATCGCTGGTCAGTTCCCCACCGGTTCATCTCACTTCTTGTTGTGGAAGCATAGAAAATAAGGTTGGGACCAAGGGAAATAAAGCAGTTTTGGGAGCCACACATGGCTGGAACAATGAAGATCCAGAAAGCTGGACAGGTTAATCATCATGAGGCTTTTGGTAAATCAGTCTATCGTGTTCTGTTTGGAGAAAAGGGAGTGAGTGAGTGGGTGTGTGTCTGTGCATCCTCCTTGTCGTACACAATAGTTTGTTTTGGGAGCCAAGGGTGCCTGGAAATGGTGCTGCTGGGTATTTTCTTTTACTTGCTTGCTTGGTGCTGGCAGTCACCTAGCTGAGGCCGATTAGAGGTATGGATGCTGCAAAGTCCAGATTTCCTCGTGAGGCTCTGCAGGCTCCTGAGATTCAGTGAGCTTCCACCAGAAGGAAGGTGTCTACCTGTACATGTGTGTGCATGAGGTGTAACGCTAGTCCAGTGCTGTTATGCAGAACTTTCTTTGATGGTGCAAATTTGCTGTACCTGCACTGTCCAGTGCAGTCGCTACTGACCACATTGTGGCTACTGAACACTTGAAAAGTGGGGAGTATGAGCAAAAATCAATACTTTAATTTTGTAACAGCCACATATGAACAGTGGCTACTGTATCAGATATGGTGCCTCTTATCAATTTAAGCACAAATTCTGGATATCTGACCTTCCCATGGTTCCTACTTGAGAACCATGGGAAGGTCAGATACCTCGGGGTTAAGGGATGTGCTTTGGATACAAATGTGTCTTCACCTGGGATGGGGAGCACATGCCCTTGGGGGAGTCATGTTGACTAGTCTTTGGTGCCAGTTGTGAAGAGTAGGAATAATTAAGGTGTCCCACCAGCCACATGATGCTCAGGTAGAAAAGAGGTGACAGACTCCATCCTGGAATGTAGTCGTCACTTTTTTTGAGGGTAACTAGTTGGTGACATACTCAAATCAGCAGTAGACATTTCAGAGGTCAGGGAAAACTATGTGTGTGGATTCGAGGACCCCCAAATAAATTTCAGTTTGTTGAACTCCGAATTTCTCAAACTTAACTGACTCCCAAACCTGTCCCTGTGCGTGCACGTGGGACAGCTGCCAGCAGTCACGAAGATGGCGCTCGGTGGAAAGACTGCTCCGCAAAATGCATGGCTCCTGCTGTAACTCATGCTTCCAGTCACTCATTAGTCAATTTTTCTGCCACTTTCCTTTTTGCCTTTATCCTTTCTGTGTGGAATTATGTCAAGACCATCCTGGGGCCTTGGTGGGCAGGTTGTTGCTGTAGGAGTTAGGGCATTGCTCATACCCCTTACTTGTGACTTCAGCATCTGCTGGTGCCCCATCAATATGTGTGCGCTCTCTACTTGGTGACGAGTGGCTGCTGGGAGTTCCCAGTGTTGTGGCTCAGACAGTCACATAGCACCTGGTTTCATGATGGGCATCTCAGGTAACTTGGTGTCTTAATACCAGCTGGTTTTTGAAGTTCAAGGATTTCTAATGTTAATTCATTTCACTTAAAAACTAAATGGGGGACTTCTAGCCAAGATGGAGGCATAGGTGGACACACTGTGCCTCCTCTCACAACCAAAATTAAGGACAACAAAGATTTTAAAACAAGAAAACAACCAGAACTGATAGAAAATTGAACTGTACAGAAGTCCAACAACCATTCATCCAACCGATAATCCAGGTGAAGGGGAAGCAGCAGAAGGGACTGGAATCTGAGAGAGAGTGGAGCAAATGCCATTGATCCCTCTCAGGCCCCGCCCCCATATACAGTGTCACTACCCAGCGACTGGGCTGCCCCGCCCTGAGGAACACCTAAGGCTCCACCCCTCACTATGTAACAGCCTCGACTAGACCAAAAAAATAAAATAAAATAAAACAGAAACAAAAATGGCTCAAACTGGAGAACAACTCAAAGCCCCAGAGCCAATCCATCTAAGGGACGAAGAGATAGCCAACCTATCAGATGCACAGTTCAAAGCACTGGTGATCAGGATGCTCACAGAATTGGTTGATTTTGCTCAAAAATTAGATGAAAAAAATGAAGGCTACAATAAGTGAAATGAAGAAAGCTGCATGGGGAACCAACAGAGATGGGAGGAAAACTGGGACTCAAATCAATGGAGTGGACCAGAAGGAAGAAACAAACAAACAAACAGAAAACAAGGAAGAAACGAGAATTCAAAAAAATGAGGAGAGGCTTAGGAACCTCCAGGACATCTTTAAATATCCCAACATCCG
>PVKU01004403.1:115435-148236 GCA_004027475.1 Anoura caudifer
AAGTGGAAAACTTATTTGAACAAATAATAAAGGAGAACTTCCCCAATCTGGCAAAGGAAATAGACTTCCAGGAAGTCCAGGAAGCTCAGAGAGTCCCAAAGAAGTTGGACCCGAGGAGGAACACACCAAGGCACATCATAATTACATTAGCCAAGATTAAAATGAAGGAGAGAATTCTAGAAGCAGCAAGGGATAAGGGGACAGTCACCTCCAAAGGAGTTCCCATCAGACTGTCAGCTGATTTCTCAAAAGAGACCTTACAGGCAAGAAGGGGCTGGAAAGAGATATTTGAAGTCTTGAAAGGCAAGGACCTACATCCAAGATTGTTCTATCCAGCAAAGCTGTCATTTAGAATGGAAGGGAAGATAAAGTGCTTGTCAGATAAGGTCAAGTTAAAGGAGTTCATCATCACCAAGCCCTTATTATATGAAATGTTAAAGGGACTTATCTAAGAAAAAGAAGATAAAAAAATAGGACAGTTAAAAGACAGCAAACTCACAGATATTAACAACCACACCTAAAACAAAAGCAAACTAAGCAAACAATAGAACAGGAACAAAAACACAGAAATGGAGATCACATGGAGGGTTAGCAACAGGGGAGTGGGAGGAGGAGAGAGGGGGAAAAGGTACAGAGAATAAGTAGCATAGATGGTAGGTAGAAAATAGACAGGGGGAGGGCAAGAATAGTGTGGGAAATGTAGAAGCTAAAGAACTTATGACACATGGACATGAATAAAGAGGGGGGGATGTGGGTGGGAGGGATGTGCAGGATGGAGGGGAATGATGGGGGAGAAATGGGACAACTGTAATAGCATAATCAATAAAATATATTTAAAAAAGAAAAAATCTAAAAAAATAAAATGGAAAAATAAAAACTAAATGGGGAAAGAGTAAGTGATGCTTTTTAAACACACATCACCAAAGATGCCTGCAAAATCAATTTCTCCATTTTGTCACCATTTATTATTTCATAGCATATTTAGCTAAATGGAGCATAGTTTTTCATATTCAGCTTTTCTATTAATATCCACTATACCTTCCTATTAGTCTACACACTTAGTTTATCTTCATACATGCAGAGGGTTTCTTTTTTATACTTGCTCAACTAAGCAAGATAAGGGACTATAGTTATAGAGACATGCATCCTTGTTAGAATCTACGCATGCCTGGCATATTTTTTTTTTGTTGTTGTTCAGAGAATAGATACCAACTACAAACTAAGTCAAATTTACTTTTGCCAAACTTTTTGTTAAATTTCACAGACCATGCTGGCCTAAAGAAATGTGAAAATGAATCAGTTTCTTGTTAACAGAATACAGCTTATACCTAAAATAAACATACATTTATTAAATTGGAGAAATTTTAGTACAAGATAAATGTTTTTTTGTTTAGTTGGAGCTGAGATTATAGCAGAATGCTTCCATATTTTTGTATCCCATTTTACTTATTGCCAGGACCCCCAGAACAGACTAAGCATTTGTTTTTCCTTTTTTATTCCTCTTTGGTTCCAACTCCACCTTTGTGCAGACCCAGATGTCTTTTTTTCTTTTAAATTATCTTTATTTACTTTGTTTCTTACATGTTCTTAAGATGTTAATATAATAGATCAGAATTCATGCTTGTCATAACAATTATGTTATTTTTGCATTGCCTTGTTACTAGAGATCTTATTTTTTATTTACTACCAATCATGAACCTGGATGCATTGTGATTTAGAATTTTTCTGAAAAGTTAATCTAAATATATTATATCTTGTCTTATTTTATGGGATTTTAGGCATGTAAATTGACCAACCAAGTAACCAACTATTAATGAGATATTTCTTTATGAAAATGTAAATAATGTGTGTTATCTACAGCCTATAAAAATGAATAATTTCAACGCTAGTCTGGCAAGTGACTTGCAAATTGTGTTTACACTACGGCCACATGGTGGCGCCACTACAGATGATAGAAATGCCCCTCATTACGTCCGCATTCTGGGAACTCAGCTCTTGTTTATGGGAACTGGGACTTTGTTCTGGGGGCTGTGGTGACCACATTGCAGTTATTTAACACTCACTGTTATTATAATTTAAAAACATTCTTAGATCACAGAACAAAGCAAACAAATATTTAAGTGGTAATACTCTTATGGCTGAAAACAATCTCTAAAATCAGTCTGATGACTGTCAGAGGAGAGGGGAGGACCAGATGAAAGAAGGTGAAGGGATTGGCCCAAGAACAAATGTGTGTAACCCACAGAGACAGATAACAGTGTGGGGATGGCCTGAGGATGAGGAGGGTGGCGGGGGGAGGCTAGGTGGAGGTGGGCAAAGGGGGGTTCATGGGGGACAACTGTAATAGTGTCAACAATAAAAATAAAGTTAAAAAATCAGTAATTTTGGAATGGAAGACAGAAGTGATGATGAAATGCTGGTAAAGACTTCTCATAATTGCCATTATATACTATTCATGCTTTTGGAGAATGCTGAAAAATAGCAGAGATAATATTGCAAAACTTTAAATGAGATACTAAAGCAAAAAAAGCACATGTAAATTATTTTCTCTAAATTATTCATTCTAAGTAGGCATTTCCCATCATATTCTCAAATTGGAAAATGAGGCTTGAAATATCAAAGTTTTGAAATATGCCAAGTCTTAATCATCTTGGTGCTTGTGCAAAATGCTACTTCCCAATACCACAAGAGTTTTATTTTTAGTTAAAAGGGAATTGCTTTAAATGTGGAAGTTGGGGAGAGGACAGTGAGGAGGGAGAGATGATGGTTTGATAACATCAGTATCATATTCTTCTGCCTTCATGACTATTCTGAGTTTTTTTTTCATTTCTAGTATTCATGCCATTTTTTTTAAAAAAATTGATTCATAGAATAGGTCAGTGGATAAAAGTAAGAGAGGGCAACTGAAGAAAAGAAATATGAAAACAACCAACCCAGAGTGCTTTTGCATTGGAGAGACAGATATAGGACCTTAAAGAAACTAATAAGATAGATCTCCCTACATTTTTTTCATCCTTTTAACTTTCCACTCTAAGCCCTAACTATTCCTTTAGCATACCTCTTTTACCACCTAAGCCCACGTCTAGCAAGATTTTAATGTCAATCTCCCTAAGTACATTTTTATTGGCATGGTTCTTTGTGGATATTTTAACCATCAAAGATGGCAAGCATTTTCTCTCGAAATATTCTAGACTAGGGGTGTCAAACTCATTTTCACCAGGGGCCATATCAGTCTTGTGGTTGCTTTCAAAGGGCCAAATGTAATTTGAACTTCCTAACAGCTAAGGAGTAGTTACATTTATACAGTCCTAAAGTTATTTCGGCCCTTTGAAGGCAACCGCGAGGCTGATGTGACCCCCGGTGAAAATGAGTTTGACACCCCTGCTGCAAATCATATTCATTAGGGACTTACACCTAGGTTCTGTCTGACTACTGTAGTACTGGCAAAACATGCATGGGATCACCAATAAATTTCTAGAGATGATTAATAAACATGACAATTTTATTTCCTAGATAATAATATACTCTATGAATGGTAAAGGACTGTTGAAATAAATGATTGCTCACATGTTAGATATCCTTGGAGAGCTGATTTAATTTAATTCTGCATGGCAACAGAGTTTCTTGGGGATATTTTCTATAAACATCTCTCATTTTATATTATTACATTGCTTAATTTGGATTCCGCCCAAGAAATAAACCTTTTGGGGAAACCCAAACTAATGAAGTGGGAAAGAGAAAAAGGGAAGAAAGAAAAGCCAAAAAGAAGTGTATTGATGTGTGGGCTGTTGCTGTGTGCAGCTTGGGTTCAACCCTGTGGGGTAGGGTTTCTCAATCATTTGAGAAATTACAGGGGAACACCCCTGGGCCGTCCCTCGAGAGGACAGGAAGGTTGGGGTGTGTGTCCACCCACTCTCAGTCTCTGTTTGAAGATGGCCCTTGTGGTCTTAACTCTTCAGCACCCACATTTCCCAGTCCTGTAGGGTCAAAAAACAAAACAAAACAAAACAAAACAAAACAAAACAATCCAAAAACCTTCAAGCATAGAGGAGAGACAGACCCTTCAGGTGGGAAGTTAGCTTGCCTAGAGCTCTGTACCTTAGCTTCTGGTGCACTCAGGTGAGCTGAGGGAAGGGGGAATCATTTGCTAATGTTGAGTAAACAAAAACGGTTCAGACCTTGATGGTGAGTGGAGTTTGTTCTCACGAACATCACCAGAAGGAGTCTCATCCCCTCTCCTTGCACAGACTTTGTTTGGGTGGATTGCTTCGCCTGTCAGCTTTGCCTCAAGTGCATGTATGATTTCCCAAGGCAATTATTTCAATATTTTCTAAGTGTTTCAGTCTTAGAATTCCTCTCCAAGAGAAGAGTTTCCAAAGTATGTGACATCAGGTCCCAAAGATAAACAACAGCAAGAGTTATTAGTACGATGACAGGGTGAATTTGTAAAGAATCTTTACAGGAAAAGATGGGTGACAAAGTCAATTTTATGAAGTCAACAGATCCTTTAGACATTCAAGCATGTGCAAAATGAAATCTTTCAGAATGTTTATTTTTAACATCTGAATTACTAAAGATTGACTAAGTTTTTATTTTATGTGTTATAGGACAATTTAACAAATCAAAATGTGTATTGTTAGGGAAAGGGCAGAACATGGCTGTGAATAGAAACTGTTATCTTTATTATCTTAATGCAATACCATTGTCATCTAGAAAAGACTTTTCTTGAGCCTGATTTGTTTAATGGAAGAGTAACCTTTGTGAAATCATTTGGCTACTAAATATCTGGAGTTATTTACTATGGATAACAACAGAAATTGACTTTTTACATATTTTCCTTTGCCTTCCCATTGAAATGAAAATACAAGGGCGTTCTTGACTATCTTCTCTGGTATAAGGAATAATCAGTGGAGACAGTCAAAAAACTTTCTCTCACATTTAATCCACCTCTGTAGCAGGGCACTAAAACAACTTGTAACACCAAGCCTAGATCTATTTTGCCCCCCACAGTGCATTATTCCTGATGCTGTTACTTGGCCAAACTTCTTGCCTGTTTTTTTCTATGACTAATTCATTCATACACACACACACACACACACACACACACACATTTACCTTTATCTATACAATTGCCATATTAAATTCATTAAACTGGTGTTTAATACACTATCATCAATTTATAAGATGAATAATACATCAAGACTAAACACTTGCCAACCTCTACTTGATCTGTACAATTTCATCTCACCTATCCAATACCAGCCACCATCATCCCTCACCTATGTGTTAATAAGAGCCTGGCCATTCTCTTTTCAGACTTTTCACATAACAGGCCTATCTCGTCTTTTCTTTGCCTTCTATCATTCTGCTTCTAAAATCTAGAGAGAGCATATTCTTCTTTTCCCATAAGTTTCATCTAAGCTTCATGTTTTCATTGGCAACTTCTGATAGCCAGCCCCATAGATTTCTCCTCCTTTAACTCCCTGCTTGTGTATTGTGTATACACTACAAGAGGTATCTTGTACTTTATTTATTTCCTAATGGTTTAAGTAAAAAACTTCAAACCAATAATCTCAAATGATAATGGGCATGACAATTACTTGAGAAACTTACTAATAATGCAGATTGTAGAGGCCCCTCTGATAAAGGCAGTCAGGGACCACAGCCTGAGAAACGCTGTTTTAGTATCTTTCTACTTGTGCAATTATAATTCACTCATTTTTTTCAGGCTACATAAAATATTATATTATCTTCCCATTGTCTCTCAGTTGGCTGATTTATTGATAAAGACCTATCTTGACCACTAAGCTTTGACCCTGAGGTAGTTGTAGACATTGATAAGAAATGAAAACTGCTAGTTACCAGGTAAATTAGATGGCACGTTAGAGTTTATCCGCATTAAATAGTTTTCAACAGATTTGTTGAAATATTTCCTTCTCTCCTGTAATGGGACCACTGCCTCTAGAAAACAATGAAGTTTTCCAGTCCTAGACAAGAGTGAATCTTCCGAGGCAAGATGGTGCCCATCTTGTTGGCCAAGATTCCACTTCATAAAAACAGCCCTCCAGTAAGACAGCTAAAACTAACTGAAGGAAAGCAATAAAATTTAATGGTAAAACCTTTAAAATTCCCCAAACAGGAAGATAGAATAAAATTCTTTATAAAATTAGGTTTATTTTTCAAATTTGCTTAACAGTTTGTTCTTGTCTGATTTAGTCTGCTTTTTATTATGAGATCTTGGTTAAAATAGGCAGCAGCATATTTCTTTAAAATAATTACTTCAGATAATTTGTTCTTCAGGCATATATTTTAATACTAACTTTAATACTTCCTCTCAGAAAGTGATGAGAAGCATATGACCACTCTATAGTATTTTTCTTCTATTTAATTCTTAATTCAAAACTCACAGCTTAAGTTTTTGTAGTAAATTTTAAAAATATTTCGATATAAAAATTTCCAACATCCTCTCTTGTTTACTAGTAAAAAGCAATACCATAGCTTAATGCCTTAAGTTTTGCTTTTTTTCCATTTCTTTTATTAAATGGTTATTCCTAACTAAACTATTTAAAAATTAACTTTTAAAGATATATTATTTCTATACAGATGAAAGGAAGGAATCAGTGATCCATTTCAAGATAGAATTTGTTTTAGGAAAGAAAACACTATGGTCTGAATCACTTAAAATATACATAAACCTGCTACAAGTATAATTTTGGAGTGAGGGAAGAAACACAACAATTAACAACGTTTGTTCCAGGTATTGAATGCATATTGCAGTGCTGAAGAAATAGGTTAGCTTCTATGATTCATGAATATTGGGGTATGCCAAGTAGAATAGTCTGATAATATATTCTTATTGAGTCATTTATTCATAAACTAGAAACTGTATGGGGGGGATAGAGGAAAAGGAATGGGTGAGAATGTGATTATTGGTTTTCAGAATATATAAAAGGAGAATTAATAATAAAATTTATATAAAGGAAGGCTCACTTTACACCAGCCCCTCCAGAGAAAGAGAAATTAAGATGGAAAATGAAACAAAATCAAAATGGAATTAAAAATGTAAACTTACTGAGCAACTTTGTCAAAGATCAAATGAATATTGATTTAGAATTTACCAAGATTGTCCAAGTAGATGCTATCTAATCAGCATGAGGTTGTATAAAATTCTATATGGCATTACTGTTAACATGACTTTGCAGGGCTATTGAACATTGCATTCTTTTATTTAAAGTTGAGGATAAGGCTTGACTTCTCTCCTTATAGGTTTATATCAGTTTAGTTCAACAGAGGATGACAGAATTAATGTAGGGTTCCAGGTACTATAGTGACATTAGAAATATGAAACATTGCTGAGGAAAATTAAGGAAGCCCCGAATAAATGGGAAGATACACCATGTTCATGGGTTAGAGAGTCATTATTGTTAAGATATCAGCACCCACCCCAACCTTAAATAACCTATTGATTCCAGGCAATTTTAATCAAAATCCCAGCAGACATTTTTGTAGAAATCAACAAGCTAATTCTAAAATTTGTATTGAAAATTTGTGATCTAGAATAGATCACAGCATGTTGGAAAAGAATAATAAAGTTGGAAATCAGACACTAACTGACATCAAGATTTGTTATAAATCTATAGTAATTGATACATTGTAGTAATGGTATAAAAATAGATGAAGAAAAATATCAATGGAACATAATAAAGAATCTATTATCTGTCTATCTATCTACATTTGAGTTTTGACAAAGGTACCAAGGCAATTTTAGGGGGGAAAAGTCTTTTCAACAAATGGTGTTAGAACAATTGGATATTCATGTACAAGTGAATAAACTTTGATTCATAGGTACAATATACAAAAATTAACAGAAAATGGATGGCAGACCTAAATACAAAACCTAAACCTATGACATTTTTGAGAAAGTTTTATGATCTTGGATTTCCTAAATATGACATCAAGTATGGCAACTATACATTTTTCTCTTAGATACACACCAAAAACACCATCTATAACAGAACAAACTGATAAACTGGATTTAATTTAAAGTAAGAACATTTGCTATTCGAACAACACTGTTAAGAGAATGAAAAATGAGCCATGGACTGGAAAAAATATTTGTAACACACATATCTAATAAAGTACCTCCACCATATATAAAAGTGCTTAACAAGAATACAGTAAATAGTAAAAAGATTTAGTAGACATGTCACTTAAGAGTTATGGATGGCAAATAAGTGTATGAGAAAATGCTTAATATCATGCAAATTGAAACCACATTGAAATATTTGTTGTATTTGTCCCACAAGAAAAAGTATACCTGTTATAAGAGCAATACCCTCAGGGAAGTCCCAAAACCATGGCTTCCCACTAAATATTTATGGTTTGCTCTTTGCCTGCCAAGCATTCTCTTAGAACAACAAAGCTAAATCATAGTGTCACAATCAGATCTGCTGAGGCGTCTCAATCTGTAGACCCAATATTCTCTAATTTAAGTGTAAGAAAGCAAAAGGAGATGTTGAATGTCAGTGAGGATGCTCTAAAATAATTAGCTTGAAAAAATGAAAAAAGAAATAGAATGTGAAGATTTTGAGCATTCTAGCCAAAGGAGAAGAAGCCCCAGCGTTACATTTATGGATGATTAACATCCTTAAATGTTAGCAGAACCCCTGAATGAATGCAAATATAGCACCACTCAACATTGAACTAATCTGTTGTGGAGATAAGCTGGTTTATCTCGTATTATGCTCATGGTGAAGTAGTTTCTTTACTTTCAATGTTCTATGCCACACTTTCTTGGCTGGTAGATTGCTGCTGGCATACAGGGGGTGATGTTGACGCTCCCTTAGCCTTCTGACACATTATGACCCAGGGTGAGTGCAGGAGAGTACGTACAGAATACTAGAGAAGAATCAAAGAGAAAAATAAAGAGGAGAGAGAGAGATTAATAACACGCAGATAACAACTCAGTTAAAACCGCTGGTCTGTGTAATAGACTAAGTAGGTACTTAAAGCAGTTTGGAAAGAGTCCCCCCCAAAAATAGTGTGGTAAACTAGAAAGAGGATACATCAATTTCCCCATACATGTATGTTTTGCTTTATTTAAAAAATGTTTTTATTTGCTTATTGTCATTTTTATTTTGAGCTACTCGTGGTAAGGAATCATAACACTTCAAATGTTTATGTTCTGTAATATTCTTAACCTAGTTAGAAACTGGTCTTGCAGGGACTAATAGAAGAGGGGAAAAGAGAAAAAAAATGATTGAACATAAAGCAATAAAGTTAAAGTTGTTTCACAGGGGTGCTGGAAGGGAGGGGAAGAAAAAGTTAATGTGTTTGATAAAACCTAAAGCAATAAATTTAATGGTAGCAGAAATCATTGGGACTTTTTGGCTCAATGGTAGCTGATGATCTCAATATTTTCAGCCCCATTAAGATCTTATGCTTGACTTTAATTTAGTTAATTGAGCCTGATTTATATTTTATCAAACAGCATTTTCCTTTTAAAAGGGAATATGGGCACAATGAACACAGAGGGAATACAGTTAAAACGTGAAGACTCAGAGATTTGTAGACCCTCAGGTCCCCGCTCCTCAGGCAATCTCTGGAAGCTCTTTGCATGCATAGCCTGGAAGTTTCACCTTTTCATGCTTGAATCTAATTACTTCGGTAATGAGCAGATTTCCCTTTGACGGTTTTCATGGAGAGCGTAAATCACATCACTGGTCATGGTGACCACGCACATGTCACAGTTTCGTACACCTTGCTCTCTGTTTCACAACAACAGGTGGTGGGGACAATAAAAACCGAGTTGGCTAATGTTTCGTGCTGAACGAACAGTCCGTTTTTATATGGACAACATCCTGCCGTGAATGTAAGCATTTTAAAAGGAGGGCTATTTTTTTCCTAGGAGGCAAACTGAGAAAAACTATTTTCCAAGACCTATGTCCAGCTTGAAGCCCTGCATATCTGAAGCTGCCTTTTGTTTGGTGACAAAAAGCACACACGCAAAGCCAAGACTGTTCACGGCCTCCACACATTTTTAAATAGAGCCCCTTATGCCATATACTTTACTGCACATCATGCAACTCTTCAGAAAAATTAAAACCTAAAGGAGTTGTAAATCCATTTACATTTTTATACTCAATTAAATCAAGCTATTACTAAGTATCTGGGCCCAGTCCTTGGCTTCAAAGGCTGCCCATAGCGAGCACCACATCTCTGCTTAGGTGGACATTTTAATGGACACTTAATGGACACTTTAAAACTAGCATATCCAAAAGGGTCTCTTAATTTTACCCCTCAAATTCCTCTTCCAAATTTTTCCACTTAAATTGGTGCCAACCTACCCATCTGGATGCTTAAATCACAAGCCTTCAATCAACATCAACTCCATTTTCTTTCTTCTCATGTCAAAGTCAATCCAGGCACAAAACCGAGCCTTGGAAACACATCTCGAATCCGAGCACTTTTCACTCCTTGTGGTGCCGCATTCCAGTTGGGTCCGCCGTCTCAATTATCGCAGTAACCTACCTGGTTTCCCCACTCCCACCTCGGATCCCCCAGTCTCTTCTCCCAGCAGCCCGGGTCATACTCGCGGCTTAAAGCCTCCAAGGCCTCCCACTCATCCCCAGGGGCCTACCAGGTGCTGTGAAATCTGCCTTCCGACAGCTTTCTGGTGTTATTTCTCCAACTCTTTGCTCCTCTGCACCAGCTGCTTCCTGACACGCTAAGCACGTTTCTGCTAAGGTTCATTGCACTTGCTATTTCCTCTGCCTGGAAAGCTCTCGCAGATATAACTACATGGATTGCTCCTCACATCTTTGAAATCTCTGCTCAAGTGTTATTTTGTCACAGAGCCCTCCCTGAACACTCTGTATAAAATGTCAACTTCTCTTCGCTTTATCTCCCACAAACATGCTGCTTGATTTTCAACAGAGCATTTACCACCTGACATGATTTTAAACCTGTTTGTTGTCTGCATCCCTTTTCCAGGATGGAAGATAACCGAGCCGGAAGCAGCGTTTTTACTTCAGTCACTCACCTTTTCACGTGCAATGTGTTGGAGCCTAAATCACTCCTCTGCTTGATCAGCAGCAGTGGTCTTGGGTTCAACTAGCCACACATACCCGTGGAACCCAATAAGCCATTGTGCCACCAGATTCATTCAGGTTGGCCAGACACGGGGCGGGGGCGGGGGCGGGGGCAGGTGGGGGGGAGCCAGTGAGCAGACAGCATCCAGGGCGCCGTCAGCAGGAGTTCCTGCAGCCGTGCAGGAGCCTCTTGTCCAGCCCTCCGGGTGACAGTGCAGCTCAGGGCAAGAGGCCCCATTGAAAGGTGCAGGCACCACCCTTGCTTAGAAGGTCCATGCCCCATAATATTTGTTGCAGTTGTCCCACGAGAAAGCCACAAGAGACAGTACACCATTAAACAGTTGTCCCACGAGAAAGCCACAAGAGACAGTACACCATTAAACAAGAGTAATGCCCTGGAGGAAGCCGCAGAGCCACGGCTTCCCACTGGGTGGTGACGGTTTCCGCCTGTCCTCCCGGGCATCATTGTTGTCAAAACGCTGACTAGTCACACAGCTGGCATTTCACATTTTCAGGCTGACAGTGTTGGTTGATTAACCCAAGGTGATTTTACCATGGAAAGGGAGAAAAGCTTATTAAAAAAATTTTAATACTGTGATGTGTAACAGGCACCCAAAATGTATTTGCTGAATGAATGAACCAATAAATCAATGAATTAATGGACATGATGCCAGAGGAAAATACTTGAAGACATGCTTAATAAAATTAAAAGCCAAACTACAGCCTGAAAAAAAATTTGCAAAACAGATATCCAATCAAGGACTTACATCTGGAATATATAAACAACTTCTACAACTCAATAATAAGGGGTCAAAAAAACCCAGTTTAAAAAATCAGTAACAGATTTGAACAAATACTTAATGTAAGTGGATAGACAAATGACAAATGAGCACATAAAAAGATTATTAGTCATGCAAGTTTAAACTACAATGAGATAATTCCACACACTCATTAAAATAGCAAAATTTGCAAAGCCTGATAATTCCAAGTTTTGTCAAGTACTATGTGAAGCAACTAGAACACTTACATATTGCTGATAGGAGTGCAAAATAGTACAGCCACTTTCCAAGATATTTAGGCAGTTTCTAATAAAGTTAAAGATATATCTACCATATGATCTAATAAGCTTACTCCTAGTGTTTACCTAAGAATATAAAAATACTTGTCCATACAAACACTTATGTGCAAATTTTCATAGCAGCTTTTTACATAATATACTTAATAACTTCAAACTAAAAACTATCCAAATGTCTATCCAATGGTGACTGGATAAACAAATGTGATAAATCCATATAATGGAATATTACTTAGCAATAAAAAGAAACAAACTATGGATGGAATTTAACAACCTACATAAATCTGAAAAATATGATGCTACATGAAAGAAGCCAGACAAGATAAGACTACACACTCTATTATTTCCTTTTTATAACATTTTGGAACAGGTGCCATTGTAGTGATGGACTGGAGAGCAGATTAATAGTTAGCAGGATTTTGGGATGTGTGAGGGGGTTGATATGAAGAAGCTGCAGGGAACTCTTTATGATGATAGAGATTCATTATATATTCATTTACTCCTATAAAGCAGACTCTAAGAAAGTCTGGGGAAAAATGATAAAAATGCATGTTTCCTTGGGAGGTTATTACTTATGTATCAAATAATATAAAGTAAACTGTAGTGAACTTCATATAAATTCTTTAACATTCTGGTCATAGGAATTTTGAATAGTGAATGAGTACTTTGAATGAATAGCTATAATGAATAGTTTTGTCCAAGAATTGTTTTCACTATTTACTGTTCAACTTATTTTCACTCACTAAAGATATGGATATTTGTATGGTATAAAGAAAGAGAATCTGGATTATTTTCTCTTCAGTTTTCTGAAGATCAAAAGATAGCTTAATTATTTCAAAGAGGAAACACTCATTTTTCCCTACGCATTATCACACAATTCCCCTTAATTTTTAAATATTTCTGAGTACAGTTTATGTTATTTGTTAGTGCTAAAGGTGTACAAGTAATTTTAATCTAGTGATTCATTCTTTAGAAAGGGAGGCATCAAAATATGCATTCAATGGTCACAGTGGAATTAAGATTCTCCCCATCCATAAATTTTATTTTAATTGTATTTAATTTATTCTGCCTGACATCTGGTTTCTCAGAAAGGAGATACAATAAAAAGTTTTATTTTTTCCATCTTGAGCATATTGTTTGTTGCCTTACTGATAATCAGATATTTATGGCATAATAATATAGTAAAAGAAGGATAACAAAAATGGGGGAGAAGCTTTGTCAGGCATAAGCATTTGCACTGATAACTACTCTGTACTCTGCACACTAAACATGTTAGTCTGCCTCGGAGAAAAGTAAAATTAAATATATAGTAAAAACACATTTTAAATTTTTGTCTAAATAATCACCTACTTCTTAATTACTAAATCTAGAAGTGTACTCTTAACCAAATTAAACTCCATAAAAATTGTAAAAATTATTGAAGAATACCATAATAGAGAAAAGTACACCAATCATGTGTACATATGGTGGATGAATTTTCAGAAACTAACTGTACTTGTAACCAGCACTAAGATAAGACACCTTCCAGTCCTGATACCCAGAGATGCCCTCTAACCCTGCCCCAATCACTGTCCCCTCCAGCAGAGAATCCCTTTCCTGACTTCTTGCAGCACAGATTAGTTGGGCCTGGTTTTGAACTTCACACGAACGGAATCACCTGATATGCATTCTCTTGTGTACAGCTTTATCCACTCAGTATTATGTTTTTGAAATTCATTCTTGTGTGCCGCTGTAGTTTGCTTCTTCTTATTGTGTTTATAATCCACTATGGGAAAAGAGCACAATTTATTTGTTCATTCTGTTGTTGATGGCCATTTGAGTAGCTTTGAGCAGTTTTTCGTTCTGTACAATGACAGATAGCACCACTAAGAACATTCTTTTCTATGTCTTTTGGTAAAAAGTGTGCCTGAAGTTCTGTTGGGTATGCATAGAATTGCTAGTTTATAAGGTAGGTATGTGTTCAGTTTCGGCGAATACCACCAAAGAGTTCTCAAAGTGACTGTATTGATTTACATCCCCACCAACAGTGTATAAGAATTCTGGTTGCTCTATAAGCCATACTAATTATTACTTCTGCCTCAAGAAATTTAGACATTCTACTAGATGAACTTTATTGGACTGTGGTTTCAATGTGTATTTTTCAGATTTCTCATAAATTTGAGTACATATTTTATATATTTATTGGACATTTGGGTATCCTTATCCATGAAATACAAGTCCAAATTTTTTGTTCATTTTATTTTGGGGTAGATTTCCTTATCTTCTTTTTCTAACATATTGATTTTAGGAGTTCTGAATAGGAGTCCTTGGTGTATGGATGTACTGAAATCCCTTATCCTCTCCATAAGATTTTATGTATCAAAGAGTTTTCAGAAAATTTCCTTTCTCATGAGTTAGAATACCACTGTATGGTTAAACAGCTCATTACTTAACAGCTAGTAGTTCAGCTCTGACATGGCAGAACAGCAGCACCCACAAACAAACACTAAGCAAATGGGTGCGGCTTGGTTTGTCCTCTGGCTGGCCAGATTCAGTCAATAGGACAGGGCAAGATAAGGGAAAAAGAGGAGTAAGGTGGTAGATAAAACCTCAAATACTTCGGGATACATTAACTACACATGGACCAAGTGTTCTGGTTAAAATTATCTCTGCCTTCTAGAGGAAACACACCAGAACCTGGATTGTCGGATTGTATTAAAAAGAAACAAACAAGTAATATACTTTAAATACAAGGGCAGAAATGTTGAAAGGAAAAGGATGGAAAATTATTCCATGCAAACACCCACAAAAAGAAAGCTTGCGCAACTCTACTGATAACAGACAAAGTAGAGTTTACGGCAAAAATCATTACTAAAAATAAGAGGGGCATTTCAAAGGGCAAGAGCACAATCCACCAGGACGTGTAATACTCCTACATTTGTATGCATAGTCTCCAAACATGTGGAGCAAAACTGACCTGCCTCGTTTGTTGTAGCTGATACAACATGCAAAATAACCAACAGACACATAGAAATCTAGGACAACTGTTCAACTTCACTGAATGTGGGTGAAACACGTTCTAGGACATAGCACTCTCCACCTGTATTATACACACTCTATTTATGTTCAAATGGAACACTTAAAGTAATTATACATGTGCCTGGACTGTAAAGGAAGTCACAACTTTTCCAAGTGGTAAGTCATAGTATATTCTCTGATCACAGTGGAATTAAGTTAGAAATGAATAACAAAATACAAAGAGAAATCCCTAAATAATCAGAAAATATGTATTGCATTTCTTTTTTTCCCCTTTAGAAACTGTTTTTACCCATCACACTTATTTCTATTTTCTGCTTAAGAAGAACAGCTTAAGACCACTGCGTGGCTGTTCCTACCCATTAGCTGTGCACCAGTCTTCACCGGCAGCTGCCTGCTCCCATCTCCGGAGGGAACTGCTGACCAGGCACCTGTGCACCTGCAGACCAGTCTGTGACCTCTGGTTGAACAGCAGTAAGTTCGAAAACTGGAGACAATTTCTCCTAGGTCACGGCCTTTCAGCAGCGGCCCACCCTTCCTTTTCAGTTCCTCCAGGATCTCCGCAGTAGGGAGGAGGCGTTACTTTCCATGCGTGTTCCTGCGAGATCGTGGCGTGCGTGAGCGGAACTTCCGGGGGACGCATCCACAGCTCAGCCCCACGGAGCGAGCTCCCTTGCTGTTGCAAGGCCCGGCCCTGTCTGCGCAGCACAGAGGAGCGCCTGCGTCACACAGAGTGATGGCGGGCAGGTTAACATAAGACGCCTTTGTGGGACGCCGGTGGTGTGCCCTGGGATCCACGACCGCGGATGTCGCAGTGTCTAGCGGCTGCGGGGACTGGTTAGTGGAGGTTCCAGGGGTGAAGTGACCAGCAATCCCAGTGGCTCCCGTGGAAGCCGCAAACTTCACACAGCTTGCTGGCTAGCCTTCCTGGAGGATGTGACGCTGACATCAGCCAGGAGTTCAAGAGCAATGATGGCACGAGCTGCCAGCAGAAGTTGCTGCCAGGTTCTCTTTGGATTTATGAGACAAATGCTATCACTTTTCTTTTTGTGAGTATACTTTTCCATATGACAGTCAAAGTCACTGCCACCGAAGTGGGTTTTTGCTGTAAGGAATTGGAGGACATCCTTTTCTATGGCAGGACATCAAGGGCTCCGGAAATTGTGAATTACCCTTTCAGTTAGGAAGGAAACCCAGAACAATGTCATGTGAACTTCTCTCTGGGTAGAGAAGGAAAAGAAATAATACATCTCTAAATATCTCATGTGTCAAGGTTGGAATCATAAATGAAATCATAAAAATGAAAAATATTTAAAAATAAAGAATAATAAAAATGTAACCTCAAAACTTGTGAAATTCAGCCAAAGCAGTGGTCAGAGGGAAATTTATAATGTTAAATCCATATATCAGCAGAAAAAGAAGTCTCAAATTATACTATGTAGGCATCCATTGCAAAAGTTAGGAAAAAACACCAGCACATTAAACTCAAAGAATGTAAAAGAAGGAAATATATTAAGAATAGAAATTAGTGAAACTGTAAACAAACATATACCAGAGAAAATCAGTACCACTAATATTGATAAATATGTAGCAAAGCTGATCAAGAAGAAAGCTAGAGAAGATAAAAACCATCAATATCAAAGTCCTACAGGTGTTTAAAAAAATATGAATGAATTGATGCCAATACATTTGAAAACTAAGGTGAAATTATATAAACTGTATAAGAGAAAATAGGAAATCTAAATAGTCTATTTTCTGTTGAAGATATTTAAACTATAACAAATCAGAAACAACAAAAACTTTCCACAAAGAAAATTCCAGGTCCAGAAGCATTCATCAATAAAGTCTTCCAGACATTGAAGTAAGACTCATCAACGTCTTAACTAAAGTCTTCCCAAGAATAGAGAAAAAAATCTAATTTTGTGGCCAGTGAAACACTGACATCAAGCCCTATTCAGGATATTTCAAAAAAGAAAGTTTAAAGTTCATTTTATCACATACGTATAGACACAGAAATCCTCAAGAAAATGACAAATTTAGGTTTATTCTGGGGAGGATAAATCTAAATTGCTTTTTATGTTAAATCAGTGTTGCTTTAATATAAAAAATAATTCACCACATTAATAGCAAAAAGAGAAACAAATACAGTAGTCTTGATAGGTGCAGAAAAAGCATTTGATATGATCCAATACCTGTTTTTGATAAAAAAAAATAAATCTCTTAGAAAACGAGAGTTCACTGGGGAACTTAATCTACAGACGACAACACACTATGGCAAATGAGAAAAGCTTCCTCTTTGCACTGAGAAGGGGAGAACAATGCTTAAATCACTATTTCTGTTCAACACTTTACTGGAAGTGTCACCCAGTGCCACCCTGCCAGCTCTCGGAAACCGGAATTTTTCAGTACCTAGAAATGGCTCTAGATTGCGACATTATTCCTGCATCTACCAGGAGCATCTCTCTTCTCCACCGCAGGGCTTGGCTCACACTGACTGACGTTGGCCTGTATCTTTTATGGCCACGTGTCTTCTTTGATTTGATTTTCTACTTCTGTCAGTTCACCTGTACTACCATTAACTCATACTTCATCTATTTCACAAACTCCATTGAAAAGAAGATTTGCATGAGAAAGGCGTTGGGCGTTGTCTTGAGAGGTAGAACATTTGCACAAGATACAACCCAGCAACCTCACTCCCAGGAATGCCCTGAGGAAAATTTTGTACTGTGTTCCAGGAGTAATTAGAAGAAAGCTAATGGCAGCAGAGATCATGGTATTTTTTTTCTATTATAAAAAATAGTTTTCTTAACAGAATTGATTAATAAATTGTGGAAGATTAATACGATAAAGCATACGATCATGAAAATAAAGTAAAATAATACATGACCACCTAGATAAATTGCGTGTGCTTAATGTTGAATGCACACATATATTTATGACAGTTTTAAAACTTAAAGGAATGATAAACGCAATGTTAGGGCAGTGATTAGTGCTGATCTAGACAGGAAGCAGGAAAATGAGATGAGGAGGAACTATGTCAAAGAAACATTTTATTTCTTGTTTGAGTGATAGTTTCATGGGTGTTCATTATCTCATATTTTATAACATGTATACATTATGCATATACAGGGTGGGACAAAAGTAGCTTTAGTTGTGAGTACATGAAACACAGTTTATTCTCAAATTATTATTTGTTACTGTATTTTTTGGACGATAAGATTTTAGAGGAGGAAATAGGAAAAAAATTTTGAAGCAAAAAATATGGTAAAATATTTAATAACATAAATAACATAATATTTCACCAATGTAAATGTAAACAGAACTCAACAGAAGCATTAACAACCATTATTCCTCCCAAATTTGGGGAGAACAAACAAACAAACAAAAAAATAAAAACAAGTGTGTCTTATAGTCCAGAAAATATGGTAATTATTGTGTTATTTTCCATACAAACAACTGTAAGCCTACTCTTACCTCACTCTGTGTATTCTCTGTATACACACACCAAAGTACCAAGGTTTTTTTTTTTATTACAGATGATAATAAATAGAGCATAAAAGTTTTGCAGTGGTGAGTGGACGATTCCTTCACTATGGAGTACAGAGACATCTTCTTTACATGGCTAATCAGGTGCTTTGCCTTAGTTTATCTAACAGGTGAGCATCACCTAAATGCTTTAAACTTACCAGCTATTGCTTCTTCCTTTGGTTGATAATACACATCCAAAAAAAGACAGAAAAAATTTATAAGACTTGTTGAACTCTTGGCAGACCTCTGTGATCAGATTATGTCATTGGCTATTGAACATCCTATGGATGCACTTTCTGTGCGTCAGACATTCAACCTGGCTCCAGCCAGCTGTGATTCTGTCCCATGAACTGAGCTGAGGAAGCCTGTGGATGTGGCAAGCATTCTCTGGCATTGCTGAAGAGAGAATATGATTGGCTAGCAGCTTGTTTGGCTTACCCAGCACACAGAATGATCTCAGCTAGCAGATATTAAGGTACAAATTTCTTATCAGACTGCCCTTCTGCCCTTTCACCAGAGGGCAATTGGAATCTCAACATAATGTTTCTTGCATTTTAGAGCTCCCACTCACTTTGAAAACATTTCTTATAACTACAAAATTTTTCTGGCCTTAAAATTTTATACTATCTGAAAGCTAGGGTTCACTGATGTAATGTTTATTTGTTTGTTTTTTTCTCAGGCCACTGTGGATAATTTTTAATCCACAGCTGCAACTGGTCCCTTGCTTTAGTCAAACATGCTACTTTGTCTTCAGGATAAATTTGTTCATGTGTGACTAAATAAGCTTGAATCCCCACAGTAATTTATTTAAATTGTAACAGAACTTACTTTTTATTGGAAAGGCAATTTAGGAAAATGATTTGGTGTTGCTTTTGCTCAGCAAAGGATCTACTGTGTAACTGATTTTGCATTGGCTAGAGAACACACCCTCAAAACAAATAATTTATTTTTCTTATATTTCTATTTTAATTTTATTCTTTTAATATGTACTGAATATTCTAGGGGTGCCGGGTTAGGAAAAGCATCTTAGCTATCCAAGGGAAAAGTAGGTGGTGGCTCAAGGAAAAAAATCCTTATTTGTTCTGAGAGTCTGTGCAGTCTAACTATTGTAATTAAAGGTAGAGAAGTCACATAGGTATTAAAAATGTCCTGGATAGAATTAAAATTTTAGGATTTAAAAATCTCAAGCTTCTAGATAACTTGTAATTAAACTGTACCTATAACTGGGCAAACTATTTTAAACTCAACTGGCTTTATACCAATGATAAATATTTTGCAGTATTGCAGATGACTTAATATCTTCAGGGTGGATCATTGCTAAAAGTTGTAGTCACTTCATTTTTTTATTGTGCTTTTTCCATTGGCAGTTAGCCCCCTTATACCGCCCCCCACCCCCGCAATCACCACACTGTTGTAGTCGATTTAAAACTGTATTAAAGTTGTTACTTTCCGCTTTTGCCCATAAGAGAGTGATAGTCTTCTTTAAGAAGAAATACATAGTATATAAGTATGATGCTAAGCAGTTAGCTGTTTCAGCTCAAGCATGTAGCAAAGCTTCACTTTAGAATTCTGCCACCAGTGAAGCGAATCATCAGCTATGTAACACGCACTCTGAAGAGCGCCACCTGACTCAGGATGGAGGTGATAGAGACGCTTCAGGTCTTCACAGGGGTCCCCTCGAGGATGCCTCAGGCTATCCTGATGTGTCTCTGTGCTAGATGAGGAAACTAACTTCTATGGACCAGCACAAAGTTCAGGACCAAGGTAGGGTGATGGCCTCAAGGTACATTAGGACAGAATATTTTAAAAATTGGCAGCAAAGCTTCATCTAGCACACTCTATATTGATCCTGCGATTTTTTTTTTGTGTGTGTGAAAGTTTCAGTCTTTTAGATTCCTTTTTTTGTACGAAGTTTTGTGATATTGTAAAATTTACCAGAACATGCAGATCTTTAACTTTTAGGCTGGACTTTCACGGACAATGGTATGCATCATCCAAGCTTATACATATTTAGGTAAAAGAGTTATCCTGACTTCCTTGATTCAACTGCTGAGGCAGGTCATCCTAGGTTGGGTCTGTCACTGACACTATACCCAGTCCAGTCACACGCATCTGTGTGGTCTCTAAGAACAATAAGCAGAGGTCAGGTTAGCCCGAGGGTCCCTCTGTGCCTACTGCTTTTGCCTAGCTCTTGAGAGAAAACCCTAGACATCTCTTCCATTCTTCATTTCCAGACCCAATTTCCAAGTCCTTTGGTCTCAAAAAACACTGCATTCCTCCTCTCCACTTCATCCCCACCCTCACTTCCCTAGGGCAGCCCATGGTCCCTCATGAGCAACCTTGTAGCAGCTCCTTGTTGGTCTCCTGGATGCAAGGGTTGACGCCTTTAACTCACCAGCCCTCTTCCCTAGCTGCCGTGTGCAGTACGTATAGACCACAATATGGTGCTCGATCAGAGTTTCTCAGGGTTTTTGTTTTTGTCATTTGCAGGTTCAGTTTTAAATATTTTTTTAGGAATCAATTGGACTTTATCAATATGGCTCCTGCTGACCTTTCTAGTTTCATCTCTTGCTGCTTTCTCTGTTGAATTTAATGCTCATCTCCACAAACCAACCTGTGTTTCTGAGTTCACCAGGTGCTGCTGCCCTCCTGCGCCTTTGGGAATGCTCCTCTCAGCCAAGAACGCCCTCTCTCTGTGAGCATCCTGCCTGCCTGGCAGTGTCCTGCAGACGCTTCAAGTCTCAACCCGAGTACCATCTTCTGTGTGCAGCCGGCTATTAGAGTTATTTCCTTTACACCCATTATCATATTAACCCAGCCTTCAACACATGTTTATTGAGCATGTACTGTATGCCTCGAAGTATTTTAGACACTAGGAATAGAGAATCACATAAAAATATCGCAAGTTCCCGCTCTTGAGGAGATGAATTATACTGCAATTGTTGATTTGCCCTCTGTCTCCCCAGTGGCCAGTATAAAATGAGAGTGGAGCATTGGCTGACTATCTTTGTATCTTCTGCCCCAAGCACAGGGTCCGGCCTGCAGCAGGAACCGAACAGCTATTTATGGCTAATCACCTTACACCCATTTCCAAAGGATACATTGAATCAAGGAGAAATGTAGTCAGTGTCAGGGGACAGATTCCTTTTCACAACTGTTTCAAGTTTCCCTTTGAACATGAAGATAATGAACAATCCAATGATCTTATACCCTAAAGCGATCTCTGCAGGATATTTTTTCTCTGCGTTTGTATTATTTTTATCTCTTCTCCTGAGGCATTCAGGTATCATGATGCTATTTCTAGGAGTAAGTGTAACTTTCTAAGCAGAGACAATCCCAGGAAAATTGTGAGGGAAGGCTCTGACATTATGAGAACAGATGATTATTTGTACCTGAGAGAACGTAAATATATTAAAGTTTTTCCACTGAATTTATGTTGACTCTAGTGGACAAATGAAAAGCTGGGATTCTAAGAGAATGTTAAATAATGAGATATGCTTTTGATAATTAGAATTCTCCCTACCTCCCTGGGACCATAAAAGGTAAATGCTTACGTGTATATTCTTCTATTTGTTTTTAGTGGTCTCCCCTGGCAAATTCAAACATGAGCTGGTGGCTGGTAGTACTTAAAAATAAGGCACTGAAAAAGCATGCCCTGTCCCAGCTCTGAAACACACAGACACACAGACACGTAGATTGGATGTGTGGATGGAGCCTGCATGAGGCCCCTTGACAGAGAGAGAGAGCCTGGGCCCTGGTGGGGAAAATGGTTACTGTAATGCTCTCTTTCTAGGAAGACATGCACGGGTTTGATTTGCTGCAATGACTCTAAATATCTTCAGAGCTGAAAGAGTCTCCCTTTGAACAAAGCTACTGTGGGTTTTATTGTTTTGACATTTTAGGCTGTAATGGTTCTATTCAGGGCAGAATCACCCAAAGGAAATGGCCGTGAAATGCTTTCAGCTCTTTTCCTTACTGATGCTGTTTTACTCTGTTCAATCCGCTGAATTGCAACTTACGCCCGAAACCATTATAGAGCCCCTACCATGTAAAACAAAAGCTATTAAAATCCTACCTGTGGAGTTTCAGACGCAGCTTTATTTTCTTTCTGTGATAGAAATACATATTTTTTATTCTTCAGGCTCTCTCTGTCTTATTAGAAACAAGCACACTGATTTCAAATATGGAAAAGTACATAAAAATGTGTCTCGATTCACCTGGTGCCATTATCTCATAGTCATTACATGGAGAGGATCATTTCAGCATCCTGTGACCTGAAAAACAATTATAAATCAGCGCTGAGTTCAGTCACTTATTTACTGATGCACGCACATATTGAGCATCTGAGACGTGTGCGCTAGACTCTCAGTTAGCTTCTGGATATTCAGCAGTAAACAACATAGTCCTTTTCATACTCTCTGGGAGCTTACAGGGAGAAGGCAGAGGCATGTAAGAAACACAAAAACAAAGCCTCTCAAATGAATAAACACATGTTATGGTAAATGCTATGCACAAGGTAAAAAGTGAAAAGATTATAGCTGATTCTAATTTGTATTGGGATCATATAAATGCAATTGAGGAAATCTTTACTGTAAACCCCCAAGTGACCTTCTGTCACATTTAAAATCAAGTTCAAAGTGCTTCCTGACATGTACCAAGCCCTGGGTGGTTTTGTCACGCACCGGCCATTCTCCATCTGCAACCCCTTCCTCCCTCCCTCACGTACTCTATTCACACAGTCTTCTTGTTCTTGCTCTCTGTTCCAAGCTTCTTTCTGCCTCAGGGCCCATGCTCTCATGCTTCCCTTTGCTCAGAGTCCTCTTCCCCGATTTTCCCATGACTGACTTCTTGATAGTCAGACCTGAGCACAATAGAAACTCTTCAGAAAGTCTTTCCCGGATTATCCACTTTAAATAGCCCCTCATTTCCACCTGTCATTTCACTGTTGCATTACCTGCTTGATCTTCTTCATCTATCTTAGAGCTAGTTGACATTCCCAGGTAGGACGTGTGGGTTTCTTCACTTACTTGCTTATTTTTTGTCTCTCTCACTGGAAGGGAGGCTGCATGTGACCCAGAGTGAGACCCTGACACTGACCCCAGAACCCAGAATAGGGTTTGGCCTGTGAAAGTTTTTATTTCTCTGTCTGGCACCGTCCCAGAGTCAACAGGCTAATACACTTAGCCAAACCCAATCCAGGGCTTTCTTGAGGTTTACTGTCCAGCTTGAATCAATAACCGTGTAGGAGATTCAGCTCTGATTGCTATCTATTGAGAATTTCTTGGCCAATCACAGACACACATTTCAAGAAGGTAAAAATCAAGTGTAGAGTTACAAGACAATCAAATCCACTGAGGGGACAAAAATCTCCAAAATACTCAACAGAGTTATACCTTGGCTGAGACATGTATTCAAATTGGTTTGCTAAGAGAACACATTTTCACTCTAAAACACCTGCAAATGGCCCATTTTCAAGTTCTAGTGTGTTATCCCCAGAATGAGAAAGAAGTGACTTAAAAGCTTAATCTTAAAATACGGGATGTTACTTTATTAAAAAAAATTCCTGGTGTTCAACTCCCATGTAGGACAAAGTAGTTCCTCCGAAAAATTACTTCATTCATTATGTAATGGTTGACATTAAAAGGGATGACAACAAAATGATGATGCATTTTAATCGCAAAGGCATTTGTGTTTAGTGGCGGTTTCCTTAATATTATACAAAAGAAGCTAACCTACATTTGCTAACATTTTTCTGGTCATTTTTCATGTCAGCACTCCTGCGCTGGCCCTGTAACTCACTGAAATCAAAACAAAGAAACTAATTTTGGAGTAGTAATCTTCAGTTCTCTCTTATACCTTTACTGTTTTCCTTGAACCGGACATTGCATTGTTAGAAGATTGAAGAAGAGATAGTGAGTTAACATCTACAAATGAAGACAACAGTATCAAAATCACATCAGAAGATGAAGGACACAGTGTGAATATGTAACTTGTTGCACACACATGACTAACTGTTAGAAGGGACTTTTGGGTCTGTGAAGGTTCAAACTTACTGACTCTCCACTCTTTTTAAAGGGGAACTGGAAATGTTCATTTGATGTCATGTGGAGGAAGAGCTGCCCCAGGTCCCTGTGTTGAGTTTTCTGCACCACAGAGAAGTCTCTGCCCAGCTGACAGCATGCCAGGGAGAGTCACAGAGCAGTGTCTGAAGCAGGCCAGTGGCCCCTGCACAGATCCTGCTCCCTTACTGGTTACACGGTGTGGCTGCCTGCTTTGTCTTGATCAGTTGTCATTTTAGGGCAGACAAAGCTCTGGGATGAAGCACTTTTGCATGAGGTCACTTTTGTGTTGATGGGGGAGCAGGCAGAGGAGGCTACACGGTGAAGTTTTGCAGCAGGACAGGTGCTGAAAGGGTTCCCCATGGTGACAAATGTATTTGCAAATTATTAGGAATTTCAGCAACTGGGCTTCATCTCATTAACTGTTTATCAAAGGCCTTGCTTATATAATGAAAAGAAATACTTTTTTCTTACCACGAGATAGTGTGACATCTGCATTCTACTTGCAGATGTATTTGACACAGACAGACATTTTATTCTTCTTCCAAAATAAGGTTTTCCCAGTTCCAGCCGAGAGCACGTTCAGGGGAAATAAGGCGCAAGGACGATCTTTCTCCGGTTTCTCCATGTAGTGCCCTTCTCCTGTCTGTGAACTGACAAGGGAAATCATCTAAAGAGAGAGTCTTCTTACCATCAGCTCTGGTTCATCAAGTTCCAGAGGGGAGCTGACACTGCCTTTTTTCTTCTACAGTACACATACGGAAGACAAACATGTGATTGACACGCTTTGGGTTGCTATGACAGCTGAAGCAGATATAGGAAGTCTTTTTCAAGTTTCAATATATAAAAATTACAAATAGAACAACCCCCCTCCAACCCTTAAATATATACGTGAGCTCCAAAGAAAGTGGAGCCATCAGGTACGTTAACATAAACTCAGGTCGGTGAATTAGATGCGACAGGAAGGCCTGACTAGGACCCCCGTGTCTGCAGAGGCTGGAGCTGGACGGCCCCACTGACCAAGACAAAAATTCACCCAATGTTGGTGCTAGATTGGTGACTAACAGGCAGAAACGAGAGATGTGAGCAGGGGTCCGAGAGTGCAGTCATTAGGAGAGTTGGCATGCCTATTGTAGACATAGACAGAAGAGGTGGCTTCAAAAAGTAACCAAAAAAGAAGATTTAATAATAATAAAACCTGTAGAAACCGAAGCTTCGAAAATGGAAATAAAAGAGTAAACAACATAATCTTTGAGTTGAAAAATAATGATTTGAAAGTTTGGTGATAAAACAGTAAAATTCAACATAGAGATAAAGATATGAAAAATATAAAAAAGATGCTAAGACCTATAAGGGGACAAATTTAAAACTCTATCAACATAAGGTGATATAATTCCAGGGGGAAAAAAGAGTAAGAGAGTAGGGCAAAGGGTGGTATTAAAAAAAAAATGGGTCAGAACTTCCTAGAATTGAAGGCAGTTCTCGGGTTGAAGGAGCACACTGAGATCCCTCAAGAAAGAGAAAAATAAATTATGGCCAGAAAAACCACAGCAAAATTGCAGAATATCAAATGAGAAGAGAAAAACTTTGGTCACCAGAGAGAAACGTCACCTAAGTTATGAAGGAGGGATGGTTAGACTGGCAACAGATTTCTTAGTGGCTGCAGTCAAGTGGCTAGAGAACAGCGAAACAATAGTTTCCACGTTCTAATGTAAATCGTCATCAACCTAGGATTCTATACGGCCAGACTGTAACTTGAGAAGGAAGGTGAAATTAAAATGTTTCCTAGGGATAAGTTGGGTTATTTTAGGTGTCAGCCTGTTTTTGGTGCTGACATTCTTATTTGGAAGATTGAGTGTTGGGAGATAGATCCTGAGTAACAAGAGTGGACTGAGGGACTTGGTGGACCGAGGCTGATCATCTGTTGCTCCCTCCTTCTTGTCTGCCTCCCAGAATGAAGAGGCCGAAGGACCGACTGTAAGATTATTTCCTGGGCTCCTTACAGTTAGATTCCAGCAGTGATCTAGGCTCAGTCAGATGCACTCACACGGGTTCTGGAATTGCTGTTTTTGCCACTTCCATTGTCAAGCAGAATGCTGGATGTTTCTTCCCCTCCCTGAAGTTTTTGCGGAGACCCCAGGGGCCATGAGCTACCTTTTTGTCCGTATTGAGAAGCAGTGTGGAGAGCATCTGTTTTTAGGATGCAGATTGGAGCGGTTGGTTGGGATGTGGAGAAGATAGTAGCAGCGGGAGTACAGGGATTTTCTGTTTGTGGCGTCTTCTTGTGAGCGGAGACCGATTACAGCAGCGAAAAGATGGTTCTCCGGAGTGACTTCTTGAGTGTGGAAGAGGTAGCAACTCCTGGAAGAGTGTAAAGTAAGTCCAGCTCTCCTCTTTTTTAAAAAAAAAAATATGATTTCAACCTTTTTTTGAGAAAATAATGTAATTCCTTTATTTGAAAAATGAAGCTGAACCTCAGAGATCAGTGAAATCAACTGCTGGAATGGGGGTTCTTTTAAAAATCTGTTGCTGCCTCTCTTCATACACAAATGGAAAAACATTTGGTCAGAAAGCAGCAAATCAATGTTTTTCAGGACGGAATTCAGCTCCCGAAGGTCCTGCACCTCCTTTTGTCTAGCTTTTATTTCTTCTGCGCGATGACGTTTTTGCAGACCCAGTTCCTGCCATCCTGAGCCCCATCTCCTTGGAGGGCTGAGCAGGGCGGGATTTGCCAGGCGCGACCAGGGGGGTGTGCAGGTTCTGTCTTCTGCCAATCTCAGAGGCAGGGGCTGCTGAGACCATACCCTGTTTATTAGCAAAGATGCCTGTGCATTGGAACACAACTCAGCTTTTCTTTCACCAAAATTCGGCTAATTCCTGACTCATTTCTTCAAATCTTTTTCTGTCTGCTCTGTCAATTACATGTAGAAGAATATCAGTGCTTTCACAATAATTCCTACAGTGTGGTCTGATTTTCCTCTGTCCGCCAATGCCCCACGCATTCAGTTTAAAACCTTGTGATTGTACACTTTTGGTGTTAAAACCCTGTGTAGGTGTGATGTGGCTGATGTCTTCAGATCCACGCTGCTTCAGAAGAATAGAATTGCCAGCATTATCCAAGGCCAGGAGAAGGAGCCTCACCTCCTGGTCTGGTGCACTTTCCATACATTAAGATCGAGAGTAAGCCCACTCCCTCCTCCTCACTTACTCTGAAATATTTTACATGCCTGTTTTTTCAAACAGAATAAATTTATTATCTATGTGACCCACCAAATACGAGGCAATTTGAAGATAAGAGAATGTTCCATATTCCTATGCAAAGATCCCCAGAATTTTTTCTAATTTTTAAAAACATTTTCAGTTACGGTTTACATTCAGTATTATTTTGTGTTAGTTTCAGGTGTGTAGCATAGTAGTTACAAAGTGCTCCCTCTGATATTTCCAGTATCCACCTGGCACCATGCTTAATTATTATAATACTATTGATTGTATTTCCTATGCTGTACTTTACCAGAACCTCTTTATTTGACTAACATATCCATTACCTAAACTTTTTTCACAGAAATTAAAATCGTTCTAAAAATTGTTATACTTTTATCATTTTAGGAAATCACAATGGTAATTCATTGCTATTGTTTATTCTAATTCATTGAATTACAAAAATGTAACTGAAGAGCGTTTAGCTTAGATATTTGACTTTATATCTCAGGAAAAACAACTTGCTGAATTCCTAACAAAATTTTATAGATGGTCCCAAACTTAAGACCTCACCCTAGTTTAGCCAAATCTATCTTGTCCTGTCTTTTTATAAGTATCAATGAAGTGTCATCTTTGGAAAGAAAAATTTCCTGCAAGTTTCAAATACATAAATCCCTAATCTTTTCAAGGCATTTTCCTGATGATCCATAAGGAAACTACCTTTCATAATACTATGTGAGGAGAATTCTGTTAGCGGACCAGCTCCAGGAGAACTGGTACCTTTCTCAGGAAACTCCCCGGAGCTGTGTCTGGGGCACTTGCTGCAGTAATGTACTACTACTTCTTTTTTATTTTTAATGAAGTGAGCAGGCAGAAAAGTGATTTGACCTGGTACATAGTAAGTATCGGGGCAGCAGGGAGACACTGCTTGGTTCAGATTACCACTTAGCCCGAGACACACTGTTGCTTCTTGTGTAGGTACGATGTGTAGCTGTATCCTGTAACAGCTGATACAGTGCCTTTCACAGAGTGAGTGGGCAGCACGTGTGCTTTCTCTCTAAGGCAGAGAGATGTTCAGGAGCGACATTCATCTCTAGGTCGATGTGGTTGGCCATTTATGTTTGGGGCTTTATTTCATTTTATGCCAAGAATGCAATAACATTGAGAAAAAATATTTTTGTGTTATCTGGTTTTATCTTTGTATTATCTTTGTATCTGGTTTTATCTTTGTATTTTAACCAATTTTTAAAGCTATTGCCTTTTTTTCCTGTGTGGATAAAGTCGCAGAGTTTGCTATACACAGAGATTCCTCTAAAAGCTGGACATTATCTTAGAGCGTAAGAATTTTAACATATGGAAATAAATTAGGTATCTTTGGTATATTTGTGAAACCTAATTAAATTGGTACAGTGTTTTGACATCTTTCTCCTCCTTGATTAAATTAAAACTATTTTTTTACTAAACCTAACCCCCCAAACAACCCAAGAGAATGGAAATAGTAAGTTTGTACAATGGCTACATTGTCTAGATTAATAAAGTGCTTTATTATTTAAAAGTTATCTTAAAATATACTAGTAAAGAAATCTGGGTTATATGATAGGATATAAAAATTTCAACAATATATTTATGTTTGCTGTTACTATTACTCCAAGTAAATACTGCATTGAACATCCACAAGAGTCCTTCTTTCCCTGAAAAACCCTACCACCCCAACACTGCCACGGCCAAGGTAACAGAACACGACCCTCTTCTTTGCTGCTTCCACTGCACCAGTAAAACCCGAAAGCAAAATACGCTTTATACTACCTTCCTTAAGTTTCTGTTTCCTGTAAACACCAGGTGGCTTGTTTTTGTGGATTGTGTTTCATAAATCTTCAGGATCTGTGGAACAAGAATTGACTTTCTTTTTTATTATTTCATTTTTTTATCGTTGACACTATTACAGATGCCCCCCATTTCCTCCCCTTGGCTGCCCTTCAGCCAGCCCCTGCCTGCCTCTGCCTCTCCCCCTCCCGCTGCCTTCGCCAGGCACCCGCTGTCTGTGCCCCTAGGCTGTGCATTATGCTCTTTGGCTAATCTCTTCCAGTCGCCTGAAGGATTATTTCACATGGAGTCCTCAACCTGCAATACATGTCTTTAAATTCTACTCTAGATTAAAAACATAATGATCCTTCCCTTAAAAATGGGCCACAAACACCCTACCAAATGGAAGGCCTTAAAATGTTTCAATTTTATGAAATTTGTGATATTCAGTCTTTTCAAATTAAAATAGTTAATTTTCATAACACCTGTCAAACCTGTGGAAGGTATAAATTTACAGTGACTGTAGTACTGGCCCCAGGCAGTTCGAAGTATTAGCCTTCAATGACAGTTTTGCAAATCCTGGTCTTACTGTCAGGAAGTTGGGCTCTAACTCCCGCCCTACTAACAATTGTTATGAACTTCAACTTCCTAACTGCAGGGTGAGAGGTTCAGACTAGACTAGATTATCGCCACAGCGGCTTCTCGCTCTGTCAGTCTCGTCTTCTGGCTTCCCAGCAGCAGCCCACTGTAACACATGAGTCTGCACCGAGCACATTCCTTCCTACTTCCGGTTCTTTCTTCCATATAAACTCCATGGTCCCAAACTTTTCCTGGTTTTCCTCAATGCCTCTATTCCTTCTCCATCTCATTTGCACATCTCCCCCCCACCCTGTCCCCCAGCCCTCTAAGTATTGATATTTCCCACAATTCATGGTGTTATACTTCGGGTTCAGTTTCTATATACTCTCCTTTTCTGGTCTCGTAAGCTTCAGGCCTCCTCTAACTTTAGACATGTTTATCTGCCTGCCTGCTGCACTTCTTAGTTATGGCAGCGTAAGTCAGCATGGACAAAACGAATTTACCGTCTTCCACTCTTAATTTCCTTCCATTTGTTAATGTCACCGTCATTCATTGGCCATGCCTGTATTTAGCCTAGAGTCCCCAATCAATGAACTCTTGACCATTGCACTTTTTTCCTGCCCTCCTGCAGGATCCCTCCAATAAAGAACAGTCCCGCATTCCTTCTGCTCCCCTTGGCCAGGGTCTTGCTCTAGCAGGCAATTCGGACCATCTCTCTCCTGGGTTTAAAAGCTTTCATTGACTTCTCATGGACTACAGTGTGTACTGTGTGTGCAGCCTATAGGACCTTAGCGACATTTTAAAATCCCGGTGAATGTTTGCAGCTACAGAGGACATTATGCTGAATCTAAAGACCTAAGAACAGTTATGACATCTTATTTTCAGGCTTCCTATCATGCTTCAATAAATTTTAATAAAAATATAGATTTCAAAAAATGCAATCGATAATATAAATGTAATAAATGCAATCTATAATAAAAATGTAATCTAATATAGATTACAAAAATGCTTCAATAATTTTAATAAAAATGTAGACTGCATTAATTATATAAAAATAAAATTTTAAAAATTTAACCACCTGGAAAATTTAAAATGTATCTTAGATTTTTCTTGTGTGAAATATGATATTTAAACTGATATTGCCAAATATCTAGGTAATGAAAATGAAAATTCTAGATATCAAAACTTATATGACTGATCTAAAATGATATCCATAGAAAAATTAATAGACCCAATCACATCTACCTACTAAAAGACATAGAATAAAATATTTAACTAAGCACTTAATTATATTTAGAATAAAGAGGATTACAGTAATTGAAATAAATGTAAAAGTTAGATAAATAATAGAATTGATAAACAGAGCAGATAACTGATACTTTAAAATAATAATAATAATAATAATAATAATAATAAAATAGAAGACCACACAGCAGCATGACCATACTCTACTAAAACCATCCGCAAACTTATTGACTAGGGAGTCAATATTTGAAAGATGTCAACTGTCCCTGAATTAAATGTACAAATTCAGGTGCTGTCCAATGAAAATACCAACAGCTGTGTTGTTGCTGTTGTTTGTTTATTTGCTTGGAACTTGATAGGCTTATTCTAAATTCATCCTGAAATGCAAACACAAGAATCGCTTGGAATAACCTAACCTAAAAGAGTAACAATAGTGAACAAGCTAACCAATTTTAAGATATATAAAACATAGTAATTACGACTCTATGATCCTCCACAAAAACGTAATTCCATGACTCAGAGACTGAGTCGAGTACCTGTTGAAATTTGGCACACATTAACAGCACCTCAGAACACTGAAGAAAAGGAGAATTATTCAACAAATGGTGCTGAAATAACTTATGAGGTGTTTGGAAAACTAATGTAGTTAAATCTTCATCCCTTACTCTAAAATTGAGTCCATATGGACTAAAAACTTAAATATAAAACATGAAAACAAAAGTGCTAGAAAAAATCATGCAGATTAAAAATAATTATTTTGAGAATGTGACCAAAATCTATCTGTTAAAATGGAGTGTTTAATACTTATTCTTTTTTTATTATATTTTATTGATTATGCTATTACAGTTGTCCCATTTTCCCCCCTTCATTACCCTCCACCCTGCACACCCCTCCCACCCACATTCCCCCCTTTAGTTCATGCCCATGTGTCATAAGTTCTTTAGCTTCTACATTTCCCACACTACTCTTGCCCTCCCTCTGTCTATTTTCTACCTACCATCTATGCTACGTGTTCTATGTACCTTGTCCCCCTCTCTCCTCCTCCCACTCCCCTATTGCTAACCCTCCATGTGATCTCCATTTCTGTGTTTCTGCTCCTGTTGTAGTGGTTTGCTTAGTTGGCTTTTGTTTTAGGTCTGGTTGTTAATACCTGTGAGTTTGCTGTCTTTTTACTGTTCATATTTTTTATCTTCTTTTTCTTAGATAAGT